>JAODAL010012866.1:0-93619 GCA_025379985.1 Phyllomedusa bahiana | reverse complement strand
AAATATGATTTATAACCACTGGTTCAAAAAATTCCGCTTGGATTCAGCAAAAACAAACGGTTAAACAGAAGTCCTTGTTCAGGTAAATAGAAATGCAACATAATATGCTCCCAATGGCAATGGCAAACCTTCGGTCCCACAGCCTCACAGCTCAGGCAGTACACAGTTCCTGGTTTCAGGTCGAAAAACACACCCCCTGACTCCTACACCAGCTGCCTTTTATATGGCCGGTAAGACCTGGGCTGGAGAATTGGAGCGGCCGTCCCACCCAGACTCTTGGGCCGCTCCATAAAAAAACCCGACCCGGAACCTACACAGAAACACTGCTCAGCAGCAATAACTGTTGCTGGCATATACTAAATGGTTTTTTTTTTATATCACCGAGGCCAGCCACTTCGGTGATAAATACCTCCCGTCTACGACGGACCCTCTGACCCTTCTACAATACTTATGGAACTTAATTTCAAAAATATGTGCCGTCTGAGTATTATTGTTTTTATCTTTTTTTGTATATTTGAACATATGTTTTTTATGCATATATTTGTGATTCTGGGCAAAATATAGTTAACACATGGAAACGATGACGTATGTCCGGAATACTATTTAAACCTATGGTGAACTAAGAGGTGTAGACAAAGACTAATGTATAATTACCGAAACGAGTCGGTCGGTTCACCACCCAGGCGAGTACATGTGTGACCATTGACTGTTCAGGTGGTAGTCTGTCTATTCATATGGACTATTTCTGGATATGCCTTTTTAATGGAAATGAATTAAAAGTTAATATGTTTTAATACAAGCTGCATATACGTATCCTCTATCCTGTTACAAGTTGGATGCTGGTCATTTCGTATAATTGGATTAATGTGTTTAAAATGTACACAGTTAACATGTTAACCCTGTTTTATTGCAGCTACCACACAATACCTAGTAGTGCCATCATGTTGGATTATTGTGGCTGGGTACAGAAATTAGAACATTCAAGGCTACCACCAGCCACAGGAGGAAGAGCAGGTAGTGACATAGGCTCTAGAAGAGTTTAGTGCTGGGTGAAGAATTCTAGAGGTGATGCCTATGTGCTGTGTCACCATTCTGAGAAGGATGTCTTGCACTGTTCTTTCTCTACTGCCACTGATCAGTATAGGATAAGGGCATTTTCAGCCTGTGAGAAAATAGCTCTGTGCAGTCTGCTGAGATTGTGAAAAAATAGTCAGCCTGGTATGTGTAACCTGTAACCTGTCGAGGGGGACAAGAGACGATTTGCCAAACACCTGAACTCTTTAGTGAATTTATGTATTCTTAGTGGACTTGTAGAGAGGTTCAGTGGGATTTGGTTACCCTGAAGGCCTGTAGATTAAACTAAAAAGTTAGGCCTGAAGAGTGGCCTAGATAGTAGGGTCTGGATTATGAATCTAGTTGGGACAGTTCTGAGAGCAGTGAGATGGGATCTGAGAGGGGTGTCTGTAAACACAAGAATAACCTGTGTGAGGCCTGGTGTTGCCAGAAGGGGGAGATAGCCCTTGTGGGAAACCACTTTTAGATCAAAGTCATAGAAAGCTGGGCTTGTAAGACAAAGCAGGCACCAGATAGACAGCTGGAAGTAAGAAGAATATGACCCAGTGTGACATAACACAAGTTTGTTAGAATCGGCTGAGAAGGACAAGGAACCAATTCCAAACTGTTAATTTCTGTCGTTTTACAGTTAAAGGGGTTTTGCCACGAAAGCATTCCATGCCTGGTTTATCCAGCGTGCTGAAAAGGAGAGTATATGGTTTGTTTGAAGTGCACATCATGTGACCCAGCGGGCTTGACATCACCATGCCTTTCCACACAGTGTGTACACTCTAGTCAAATAAAAGTCTGGTTATGCAAAGAGCTGTCAGTGACTATAATGTAGCTGAGTGGTTAGCACTTCTGCCTTCCAACATAGGGGTTCTAAGTTCAAATCCCTGCAGGAGCCATACATGTAGATTTTTTTTTGTCTCAATGCACATACTGGATTGAGGTTTCCTTTTTCTTTTTATTTATTTGCACTTTTTGAGTAATTACTAAATCGTATAAAGGAACTGAGTACAATGATAGCACTTAGCAGTGATTGAGTGTCTGTGATTACTAAGCAGAGAATAAACTGACAGTAGCTGCCTGATAAGAGAGGTGATGTCTGAGCATGTGTGGCAAGACTGAGGAGCACCCATCATTGGTCCGTTTCCCCTGGAGATGAGCTGTACACTATGGCTCACTAAAGTGGCAGGTAAAACAAAAATGGTACACAATTTTATTAATTATGAATGGTGAAAATGTTTATTATTTAATTTGCAAGCTTCCCAATGTATGTTTTGAAATGTTTTAACACAACACCACATATTGTAAATGCAACCACCAAGCTTTTATGCCTCAATTGAAAATAATAACCAAGATTGCTGTTCCACCCAAAAATAAGAAGTGACAAGTACCTGTTCCACCCAAAAATAAGAAGTGACAAGTACAGTTGTTTTATTTTAAATATATTGGTCTATTATTATCTTCTTTTATAGAGGAGACATATAAGAGAGTGAGCAGCAACCCCATGTTATAAGTTTGTGATTATTTAAATTTGCTTCAATTTACCACTCTTTGCCTTAGGTTTATTGGATTCTGATCAATTTTGTAAAGGTGTTTGTAATTTGCTAACTTACATTTATGGATTTGTTTTTCTAACTATGCCATATAATCTATGCCCTCACCCCCTCATTCTTATATGACTTATTTTAGTTATTGAAATCTGCCAGCCCTGACCACTATTAATTATTGTACCTTACCTTGGATAAACCATCGGCAAGCAATTTACAGTTCGTATCGCTGCACAAAATTCATACCCCTGATCAGTGTCGGACTGGGGTGCTTAGGGCCCACCAGAGGAATTGATCTTAGGGGCCCACTTTGCCTCGCTGTCTCCGCCATCTGTACAGTGCCCCGCCCAGTCTCACTTCAATTTATGCAGACCGATGTGATAACATCATAACTTGAATCTTACCCAAATAGCTTTACAAAACCAGAATCCCAGGGCCAATGTTACCAATAATTCTAGTAAGACCAAATACCACATCATGACCACATAGTGACTGAATTATACCCCCACACCATGACCACATATCACCACCACATAGTGACTGAATAATTCTGCCACATCAGTACTGAATGTAAACCATTACAGTTTGCACACATATAAGTGATTACAGTTCAGTTATATTTAGTGACTCACAAGTGACGTTTTTCTTCTCCATCTGATCCACACATTCATGCTGACTTCTCCCGGCCAATACTTGCCTCTGCAGATTTGGACACAAATATCTTAGAATCTTCACTATTCTTTACTTTTCCCAACTTTGTACAAACTTCCCACAAGTGGGAGAGCGAGTATAGGCTATATCTTAGAGGCCTAGTCTCCGAGGAGAATCCGAGGACTAACCCCCTGGAGATTGTGCTATAGCTCTGGCATGTACTCAGAATCATATTTTGTGGTCTGAACTCCTTCCCCTGCACCCAGAATATCAGCCGCAGGCATGATGCATGGTCTCTTTGTGGTGCAGTGGATGGAGGTCAGGACTGTCTTGCTTTTTGCTTTTTGTAGTATTTCTGTTTTTCCTACAGATTTCCCAGTTGGACTTTGATGGATTTATTGAACCAGTGTTTGATCCATTTCTTTAATACAATGGTAGTGGAAGTCGGTGGAGCTTATTTAAATAGTGTTTTTTTGTGTTGTGTCAGTTTGTTGTTTTACCATTTATTTCCAGTGTTAGTAATAGAGATGTTTGACTGACGTCTCTCTATTACTAGCACTGGGACTTGGGGTCAGCCTTGGGGTGAAAAAAAAAACACCTCTGGCTGACACCAAGCCTCAGCGCTAGTAATAGAGAGACGTCTGTCAGACACCTCTATTACTAACACTGGAAAAAGAATGGTAAAAAATACATTGAAAAAATAAAGAAACACTTTAAATAAATACTCCCCGAGAACATCCCTCGTCGACCATTTTATTAAAGAAATGGATACTACTCTCATCCGACATGGTCCAGAGGGGAAACCTATAAGATACAGAAACATGGCTGATGGCTATCATGAGTAGGGCAGCAAGGTAAATTGCCCACAGGTAGCTAGGTAGTTTTCCCCCAGGTAGCAAGGTAGTTTTCCCTCAGGAAGCTAGGTAGTTTTCCCCCCAGATAGCTGCTCCCATTTAGCCAGGTAGCTTGCCCTCATTTAGCCAGGTAGCTTGCCCCCAAGTAGCTGCCCCCATGTAGCCAGGTAGTTAGCCTCCATGTAGCCAGGTAATTAGCCCCCATGTAGCCAGGTAGCTGCCCCCATGTAGCCAGGTAGTGAACCCCACGTAGCCAGGTAGCTGCCCCCATGTAGCCAGGTAGCTACCCCCCAGTAGCCAGGTAGCTTCCCCCAAGCAGCCAGGTAGCTTCCCCCCAAGTAGTCAGGTAGCTGCTCCCAAGTAGCTGCCCCCTAGTAGCCAGGTAGTTGCCCCAATGTAGCCAGGTAGCTGCCCCCATGTAGCCAGGTAGCTGCCCCCATGTAACCAGGTAGTTAGCCCCCATGTAGCCAGGTAGCTGCCCCCAAGCAGCCAAGTGGCTGCCCACATGTAGCCAGGTTGCTGCCCCCAAGTAGCCAGGTAGTTAGCCCCCATGTAGCCAGGTAGTTAGCCCCCATGTAGCCAGGTAGCTGCCCCCATGTAGCCAGGTAGCTGCCCCATGTAGCCAGGTAGCTGCCCCCATGTAGCCAGGTAGTTAGCCCCCATGTAGCCAGTTAGTTAGCCCCCATGTAGCCAGGTAGCTGCCCCCATGTAGCCAGGTAGCTGCCCCCATGTAGCCAGGTAGCTGCCCCCAAGTAGCCAGGTAGTTGGCCCCTATGTTGCTGTCCCCCCTGTAGCCAGGTAGCCTCCCCCATTAGATGAATAAGTAATAAATCCACACTCCTTGTCCCGTTCCCGGACAAGCTGCTGCAGCAGGTCTGGCTTCACTGCCGGGCTTCTCCTACTGACATCATAGCACGCCGCCTGCATAATGATGACAAGAGGCCGACTCCTCGTAGGTCTGAGGCCTGTGGCCTTACACCTACTAGGCAGAATAGTGGAGCAGAGCGCCGGCGGTGCTCTGCTCCGCTAAGCACCGGCACACACATGCCTGTGAGCTCTCGGGACGGACGGCCCGAGCGTTCTCAGGCATGATGTGTGGGCCGGGCCCGGCTGCCTCAGCCACAGGCCCCACTGTGTCGGACCAGGGGCACACCGGAGGATCCACCGATCCTCCGGTGGGCAGGTCCGATGCTGTTCTTAATGAGGGGTGTTTTAGTGTAAAGATTGCAAAAATCCCTTAATATGTGCCACCCCCTCAGTATAGTTTCCTTAAATTAGAGTTTATTAAATTCATGTCTATTTTGCAAAAAAATATATAAATAAAAAAAAAAAGATACATTTAAAATAAAAAGACTATCTGTCTGTCTGCGGGCGAACACAGACAGACAGGCTGACAGGCAGGCTTTTGAAAAAAGAGGTGGAAATTGTGCAGCAGACTCTGGCCTTTGACCCTGATTTAAATGGGTTTTATAACAGTTTTTGGTGGAAAATTATTAGCTTGTTATTTGTGCAATGCCTGTAACTTATATGTGGATCACAGTTCTTTTCTAGTAAGACTGCGGTGTATTTGATAGGGTGCATAACTCCACTTTTATTATCTGTACCAACGATTAATTAGGGTTTTTGTTCACTTTGGCACAGCTCAGTTTTGTTCAAGACCCACTTTGTTATTACAATAGGATACAGAACTTTTCTAGTCACGCAGGGTGTATTTATAGGTGCAAAATAACCACGTTTTATTTTCTGATACTCAATTTAATTAGGTTTTGTTCAATTTTGGCGCAGCCCAGCTTTTGTTCAAAGACCCACTTTGTACTCACAATAGGATACTGAACTTTTCTAGTAAACGCTGGTGTATATTTATAGTTGCAAAAACCACGTTTTATTGTTCCGTACACAATGTAATTAGGTTGTGATTCACCTTTGGCGCAGCGCCATTTTGTTAAAAAACCCATCTTGTACGGATATTACCATACAGAAATTTGCAAATAATTGCAGGTGTATTTCATAGGTGCATAAAACCACTTAATTATTAACAGTACACAATTTTATTCCGTGTTTTTAACTTAGGCGCTGGCCACAACTTTGTTCAAAGACCATCTTGTACTTATATTACCATACAGAAATTGCTTGTTAATTGCAGGTGTATTTCATAGTGCAAAAATACCACCTTTTATTATCGTTTATACATTTCAAACATGGTGTTTTTTTTTACTTTGGAGCGGCCAATATTGTTCATAGAGCCCCTTGTATCTTAAATTGAATACAGAAAGTTTTGTAGTTACTTGTTGGGTATTTCATTGGTGACAATAAAACTACGTTGTTATCCGTATAATTTTTAAATTGCTGTATTGCACGTGGTGCGGCCTATTTATTTTAAAATTGCCACCTGTACGACAATTCTGAAAAATTTTCTAGCACTGTCTCGTTTGATCATTGCTGCAAAAAGCGCAATTTCTCATCCGTGTAACTTTTATATAGTGTTTATGCGCTCGTTGAATCTCAGTTTGGGCACTTGTATGATGTTGTTGAAAACTATCTCCAATTCCTAGTCCTACTGGGCAGTTGTAAATCCCTGGGGACTGAAGAAGGATGACAATGTTGATTTAGTTACGGTTCTTCTCCAGACCGCATTTTCACAGGTATTCGCTAGAAACTTTTCAGTTTCTAATCCCTATATGGCTGTAGGAAATTAGAGGGATTTAAGAATAGCTGTGATTTGCCATCTCTTTAATAGAGAATTTAAAAACTCTTCATACCTTTATAAATTTTTATCTTTCTGAACATGGGAGTGACTATGCAGGTTGTTAGCGTGCAAAGTGGGGGTAGACATGGATGGTAGAGGTACGAGAGAAGTGCTTCTTCCAGTGCTGCGCGACAACACGCATGACAAGCGGATCGTCGGTCTTCTGGACCGTCAGGCTTTCATCGCTGGGTCAGGGCCCTGTGATATCAAGTATACGAATTAGCGGTCGCAATTGTTCTTCAGTGATTAATGCAACCTGCATCCAGCAGTCTTACCTCCTCGTCCTCCCAGTCACGGCCACAAATGTCGTCATCAACATCATCAGCATCCATCCAACATGAAGCGAAGGCAGCCCAAATGTCAACTCGTGTACCCACCCCTGTGGATAATCCTTTTTCTGAAGACCTCTTTGATGACAAAATGCGGTTGGGGTCAGAAGGCATGTTAAAAGATCAAGAGACCAAAGAGGATGATTTTGTCTGCTCTGATGCCCAGTTACTGATGCCATCAGAGGAGGAGAAGGAAGCCGGTCAATTGGCAAAAATCCCGGGCGGTCGGCAACGCCTTGCAGTGCCTCTTGCTTATAGCCCGCAGCTCCTGGATGCAGAATGTCAGGACGAGCAAGTCACCTGTGTTGATGATGATGATGATGACGACATTGCGGATCCAACGTGGTCTTTTCAGGAGAATTTGCTTGCGAGCGCTTCATCACTGGACGAGGAGGAAGACGATTGGGTACTGTCAGTACGGGTCCCGCCTCAAAAAGGGAGAGGGTGGTCGCAGAAGTCCGCTGAGATGATTCCGCCAGCCACGATCAGTGGAAACCCCGCTTCTCGCTTATCGGCGTTGAAAAGGTCCAGGACATCTCAAGCCTGGGCCTTTTTCGAGCAAGCCTCTGATTCACCCAGCGATGTCATATGCCGCCTTTGCCGTAAACGCATCAGTAGAGGCAAGAATCTTAGGTGTTTAACCACCACCAACATGTCTAGTCACATGCAGCGAATGCATGAGTTGAAATGGAGGCAACACTTGGCCAAAAAGGCCACACCGATGCCGGGCTTCCAACCACTGTCACACCCTCTGTCTCCGCCTCCTCCTCCTCCGCCACCACCAAGCGTTCCTCAGCTGCAAATGTCTCTCAGAGTCATGATCAGGGATCAGCCTCCCTCAGCTCACCGTTGCCTGAGTACCACCAGCACTACCAGAGACCCATCCTACCCATTCTCCTTCCACCAGTTTGATGACCTGCACGCTGTACAGCGGCCAGTCTAGCAGCCAGCATTCTGTCTTCCAGGTTTGGGAGCAGAAGAAACACTTTAACCCAAACCATCCCAAAGCCAAAAGCCTGAATGTCGACATTGCCAGGCTTTTGGCCTTGGAAATGTTGCCTTTCCGTCCGGTGGACACAGATGGGTTCCGCCACGTCATGGCCCTCACCTGCCCCCAATACCAGATGCCGAGCAGGCATTTCTTTGCCAGAAAAGCCGTTCCTGCCCTGGCCAGCCACGTGTCATCTAAAATTTCAAGCGCGTTGTCTGCATTTGTGTCCGGAAAAGTCCATCTGACCACCGACACATGGACTAGTAAGCCCGGCCAAGGCCGCTATATCTCTGTGACAGCTCACTGGGTGAGCTGGGTGGATGTCTCTGGTGGTGACGGTGGCTCTCAGGCTCGGCACACGCTCTTCAAAACTGCAGGGATGGTGCAGGGTTCTTTCCCCCAAGGTCCTCTGGTGGCATCACGGGCCCAGAGAAACCAGGCCGTGTTGAAATTAATCTGTCTTGGAGACCGTCCACACACAGGTCAGGAGCTGTGGACGGCTCTCCGCAACGAGACCGAGCGCTGGCTGGGTGACAAGAACCTTGTGCCAGGCAAGGTGGTGTGCGATAACGATCGAAATCTGCTGGCCGCCCTTAAGATCGGTAGGCTGGAGCACATCCCTTGCCTGGCACATGTCATGAACCTTGTCGTCCAGAAATTTCTAAAGCACTACCCGGGTCTGGACTGCCTGCTGAGGAAGGCTGGAGATCTGAGTTCGCACTTCCGCCGTTCGCACCCTGCTTCGTCCCGCCTGGCTGCGTTGCAACATCAGCTCGGCCTCCCCGTCAACCGTCTCATTGTTGACGTGGCAACACGCTGGAATTCCACCCTCCACATGCTCCAGCGATTGTGGCAGCAGCGCAACGGCATTACGCAGTACGAAGTGACACATGGCCTGACAAGCAGCGGTGCGGCCCCCGAGGTTTTGAGCCCCCGAGATTTGGGGGAAGGTGAAAGAGTTTCGGGAAACCCACCCCTTCCCAATTTTTTTTTTTGGGGAAAAAAAAGAAAAAAAAAACCAAAAAATGGTCGGGGTGGCCCAATTCCCCCTTGTCAGCTGAGCATTGTGGTGATATTATTTCCCGGGAAAACAATCTTTTGGGACACCCCGGGAAAACCCCAGGTCCCCCAGGGGACGGAGGGGGAGAGGGGACACAGATGCGGAACGGACCCTTTTCCTCTCAGCGAATTCCCAAAAGGGGCCCGACATTTTCTCCAATTTTATGGGTCTTAAATTAGGCAGTGGTTCGGGGCCCGGGCTAGTGCACAGGCGGCGCATCACTCCCCGGGTGCATCATCTGAGGAAAGTCGGGGCGTGTTGAAGCGGGGGGCCGGAGGAAGGGGGAGGAGGAGGTTTTCCCGCACCCCCGACTTTTCCCCCAATTTCCCTCCCCCTTGGAAAGAGGTTGGCGCAAATTTTGGGAGGGGGGGAAAAGATGAGGAAAAAATCAGTTTGCATGCCCCTCGACCCAGAGGTTTTGGGAAAAACCAAGGCCCCCAAATTTTCTCACATGAGTGTTTGGGAATTGCTCCATTTCTCCAACATAAATCCTTGCATTAGGCCCATAAAAATTAAAACGTTACTGGGGGCCACCCCCCCTGGACCCCCGGTACAAAAAAAAATCACCCATTTTCCCTTTTCCCCCCCCAAAAAAATTTGAGATTTTAAAATAAAGGGAAAGGGAACCCCTTCCCTGATTGATCAATGGGGACATTTTTTTAGTCTTTTTAAACTTTCCCTTTTAAATGTAAGGGGGGGGAACGTCAGAAAGGTAAAAGCAGTAGAGTCCCAAAGAAACCCGAAAGCGGCAGCACCCAGCAGGCAATGGGCCCAAAAACCCTAATGGGTGACCCTTGGAAAATTCTTTATTTACCCCCTCCCCAACCAGGGAAAATTTAAGGGCAAAAAATTTTACAACCCCACAGAGCCCAACCCTTAAAAGATCAGGGTTTAAAGGGACTTTCGGGCGTTCAAAAACCATTTTTTTGGGAGGGTGTTGGGCCCCCAATCAAACTTGGGAAACCCAAAAATTTTTTGAATCCCCCCGGCTGGCTCGTCACGCCCCATAGAGGTGTTGTCCCCCCCCCAAAGCACCCAGCGTCTACCCTGAGCGGGACCTTCACACAGCTGGGGGGAGTCCTTACAGCCCCAAAACGAACCGGGTTTTTTCCACGGGATAAGTGGATGTTTGATTTTCCCATCAAGATAAAACCAGGAAATGGTTTCCCCTGATGATGTTGGGGGCCCCCAATTTGCCGAGGCCCACCGATTAGTTCCCGGCCCCTTTTTCCCAAAACCTTTCAAACAAATGGTCCTTTTAAAAAAATTTTTTTTTAAAATGATCATTTCTCCTGCATTTTTTATTTTCCTTTTTTCCCCAAAACAGTTTTTTTGGCGGGTTTTTTGCTGTGAGGAACTGTAAAAAAACCCCAATTTTTTTCATGAAAAAACCCCATATTCCTTTTAAATTACTTTATCTTTTAATTTTTTCGCATTGTAAAAGGGGTTTTTTGAGGCCCATGTTGCTTTTAAAAAAAATACAGCTAAAATAAAATTGGTCCTTTGGAAAAAGAAATGTGGCTTCTAAGGGGCATTTCTCCCTCAAAAATTTTTTTAACCCGGGGTCAAAGAAGTCAAATTTTAAAAATTTTTGGGGGTTTCCATGCGGGTTTTTTGAAATGCGCAATATTTACGGGTTTCCCTTTTCAAAAAAATTGTTTTTTTCTAACAGAAAATTTGGGTTTTTAAAAAAAATTTGTCAAATTTGGCCCCAGGGCCCTTTTGTTTTTAATTTTTTGGGGGGCTTTTTTGGTGAAACCCGGGCTATACTACAAATCCAAATTCTAAAAAATGTGGTTTCAAACAGACATTTGTTTTTTCCCCAATTGTCAAAAAAAAGCTAAAAAGCATCTTTGTTTTAAATTTTTTTGGGGGCTTTTTGCGTGAAAAGCAGAAATTACAAACAGGTCCTATTCAAAAAAATTTGTGGTTTTAGCAGACATTTGTTTTTCCCCCCAAAATTGCCCAAAAAGTGGCTCAAGGGGTCATGCCCTTGAATTTTTGGGGGGCATTTTGCCGGGGAAAAATGCGCAAAAAACAGGTCCTTTTCCCAAAAAAATTTGGGGTTTCAACAACATTTTTTTCTTCACAATTGTCAAAATGGCAAAAGGGGGTGAGGTTTGCTGCCCAAAAATGGGAATGGTGGACAGTTTAATGGACACAAATTCAAAATGACTTTTTTTTGCAAATTTTTAAAAAAAGCTAGAATCCCGTATGAACAACCCTTTTAAATACAATAAAAAAAAAGAAAAACAAAGACTTGGTGGGATTCCACCAAATTTTAGAAAGGTTTTCTAGAATTAAACACTAAAAAAACGGCATGTACAAATACTGATAAAAAATTTTTCCCAAATTGTAAAAGGGGGAGGACGGGAAAACTTAAAACAAGAAGGCCCCCAGGACGGCAGTCAAGTCCAGTTCAACAAAAATTGTTCAAAGCCCCCTTTTTCGGCACTTTTTAATCTGGGGGTCAAAAAGGTTTTAAGGGTCTGCTGCGTTCCAGGACGGGTATAGCAACCATTCAAGTAAAATATGGTTCAAATCAACGCCTTCTGGCACTTTTTTAAATTTGTGGGTCATGCAGGTTTAAGGGTCATGCTGTGGTGCAAGACAGGGATAGTGAATGGTCTCCCATAGACTTTTTAAAGGCATCGGCTAACAATATCCCCGGGGCGTAACACCGGGGTAGCAGGGGAGCAGTTTCTAAAAGGGCCCGGTGCTTAGGGGGGCCCCGGGGGATCCCCACGGCCCGAGCTCAGAGCAGCGTGGCTGGGCACATACGGAGCCCGATCGCCCGCCTGCACTTCCCCCTGCCGGCCTCTGTGGTCTAGTTGGGGCCCGCGGGTGACTATATCCCCCGCCGCCCGCGTTCGCAGAGGCTGCAGGGGAAACCACCCGCGGAAGGCGGCGCTTGGGGGAGCTGGACCGAGGTGAGTAAATGATTTCTTTTTTACCACCCCAATGCCTGCCCATACCCCCATATGCCTCCTAACCCCCTCATAAGCCCGCCTAAACCCCCCATAGCCTGCCTATACCCCCTCATATCCTGCCTAACCCCCATAGCCGCCCCATACCCCCCCATTCCGACTAAACCCCTCATAAAACCTGCCTATACCCCCCCAAATGCCTGCCTATACCCCCCCCACAGCCTGCCAAAACCCCCCCACATACCTTCCAATACCCACCCTATAAACAGTGCCTCCAATACCCCCCATCTGTCCTCTGAGCCTATACCCCCCCAATGCCTTCCTTATAACCCCTCATATGCCTCCTATACCCCCTCATATGCCTTGCCTATACCCCTCATATGCCTGCCTATAACCCCTCATATGCCTCCTATACCACCCTCAAATCCTGCCTATACTCCTCCCCATATGCCAGCCTGATACCCCCCATATGCTGCCTATACCCCCTCATATGCCTGCCTATACCCCCCCCACATGCTGCCTATCCCCCCTCATATGCTGCTATAGACCCCCTCATATGCAGGCTCGGACTGGCCGTGTCTCGGGGAACCGGGGAATGCCCCCGTTGGGCCCCCCTCGAGCTGCTGGTGGCCCCTTAGGCCAGTAGCCGTCCTTCCCCGGGTGCCCGACCGCGTCATCCGGTTTCCCCTAAACGCTCCGTTCACCTGCGTCGAGCCCCATATACCGTACCCTTGAGTTGGGGACTGATGTCCCGGCTCCCTTGGCGCGCGTTTGTCATCAGTAGCACAGCGCCAGCTCAACAAGCTAGACGCTCCCGCTGATCTCCTGTCAGCTGAAGGCGACCAGACCATTTCAGCCTGCCGGCCGCCGGCCCCTTACAGCTGACATAGAGGCGGCGCTGGTGACGTCACCCTTACACCTGCGCCGCCTATGCAGAGGCGCTCAGTACGGAGCCGGCGGGGTAAATTGGCGCGGTCCGGGGCGGACGCTCTCGAGCCAGGTAAGTGGGCTGTTTGTTGAGTTTTTTAGTTTATTGTTTTGTAACTACAGGGGGTCCTGGCTACAAGTGATGGGTCCCTGGCTACTGGGTGGTGGCTCGGACTACGGGTGGTCCCTGACTACAGTGGGTGGGCCCTGCAACAAGGGGTGGCCCCTGGCTACAAGGGGTCCCTGACTACAAGGGGGTCCCAGACAACAAGGGGGTCCCTGTGCAGTACGAAGGGGCCTCAGACTCTAATGGGGGGCCTCTGGGCTGAACAAGGTAGGAGGGGGGGCGACTGACTACACAGGAAGGGTTCCTGGCTACAGGTGGGTCCCTGGCTACAGGGTGTCCCTGTTACTACAAGGGTAGGGGGGTCCCTGGCTAGAAGGGGTGTCCCTGGCTAGAAAGTGGGGGGGCCCTAGGCTACCTACAGGTGGGGGTACCCTGCTACAGAAGAGGGTCCCATGTCTAACAAAGGGGGTCCCTGGCTACACAAAGGGGTTCCTCACCTGGCTACAAAAGGGGGCCCTTGAGGCTTACAAAAGGGGCCCAGACTGAGCAAAAGTGGCCCTACTACCAACAGGTGGTCTCCTGCTATCCATACAGGGGGATTCCCAGCTACCTAAAAGGAAGGTGTCCCTGGCTGACAAGGGGGGGTTCTGACTACAAGGGACTCCCTTTGGGAACAAGGGATGTGCCCCCTGACTACCGGGTCCACTGTGCTTACAAGTGGGGGTCTCTGACTACAGGGGTTCCCTGGCTACAAAGTGGGGTCCTCTTGACTACCAGGGGGATCCCTGCTACAAGGGTTGGGTCCCTGATGTAACAAGTTGGGGTGTGTCGCCTGGCATACATAGGGGGGGGTAGTGTGTGGGTCCCTGGCCAACAAAAGGGGGGGGCCCTGGCTACTCTACAGGGGGATTCCTCTTAGTCAACAAAAGGGTCCTCCCTTGCTAACAAAAGGGGTCCCTCACCTGGCTTAGTCACAAAGGGTCTCTCAGTGGGCTACAAAAGGGGAGCTGACTACCTACCTGGGTCCCCAGGCTAACCGACAAGGGGTCGCCTGGCTACCTAAAGAGTGTATGCCCTGGCTACAAGTGGGGGGAAGGGGGCCTGGCTACAAATAGGGCCCAGGCATACAAAGGGGGGCACTGAACTACAAAAGGGGCACTGCTAACCAAACAGGTGGCCGTGCAACAAGGGGGCCCCAGACTACAAGTGGGGGCCTAGGGCTACAGCGAGTAGGGTGTCCTGTACATACAATAAGCTGGTCCCTGGCAACCGATACAGGGAGGCCCCTGGCTACCTACAGGGATGCCCTGGTCTTTACTAAAAGGGGCCCACTGACTACAGAGTGGGCCCTGGCTACAAAGGTGGGCCCCAGGCTACAATGGGTAGGTCCCCTGTCTAACATAGTGGGGGCCCTGGGCTACCTAAAAGTGGGCCGCTGCCCTACAAAGGTGTTAGCCCAGGCTACCTTAAGAAAGGTGGGTTCCCTGGCTACAAAGGGCCGCCAGACTACAAAGTGGGGGCCCCTGTGCTACCTAAAGAGGGGGGGTCCCTGACTACAAGGGGGTTTGAGCCCTGGTCTACCGTAAAGACTGAGGGGCCCCTGACTACGCAACAGGGAGGATCCCTGACTACAAGAGGGGCCCTGACTATCATAAAAGGGACAGCCTTGAAATACCTACAGGGTGGCCCTGCCAACAAAGGGTGCCCTAGGCTACCTAAATACAAAAGTGGGCCCTGACAGAACCTACCAAGTAGCGTAAAGGTGGGGGGGTTGCGCATTGACTTCCTGCACAACTACCTACAAGGAAAACCCTAACTTGCCTTGCAAACACTACATAATAGGATTGCCTTAAACATCCTGTAAAACAAAACTTCAATTGTGCGTGAAGCCCTAACTGCCCTGCAATACTACCTAAGGGAGGGTCCTAACTGCTTGCAGCCTATAATAATAGTAGGGACCCTAACCTAACGCCTACACTCTATACCTAACTGGATAGAAAACCACCTACTCTACAGATCTGGGACCTTGCTATTTGCCTACCTACCTAAGGTCTATGTCTATCTACCTGGTAAAATAATTGATAATGGTGCATCAGCCCATGTTGTAGCATTTATCTCCAGAAGGGTTAGTCCTTACTTCCCCACCCTCCAATCCCCTTAGGATACTAGGCCCTCCAAAGTTATGGCTTGTACCTCGCACTCCCACCCCGGGAAGTTTGTACAGAGAGTGGGAAATAATATAAAGAGGTGCAGGAAAATTGAGGAATCAAAGATATTTGATAATTTCCTGTCAGGGTATTGTGTGTCCGGGACAATTCAACATGGCGGTGTGGAACGGATGAGCAGAGGAAAAGGGATATAAGAACACATCATGAAAGTAAGAGACACGACTCCTCAATAGGACGTCTCCGTGGTGAGTACCTTAATTCATGGGTTAATTAAACTTCTATAATTGAGATTCAGTGCTGTATACACTGTAAATGAGATTGAGCCAAGCTGTTGTCATGCCTTCTATTGTCTCTATAAGGCGGTGTTGAAGGTTATACCTGCGCTGTAGTACTACCATCTAAAGGCGGTCTCTGGTGATATGCCGTGTTGTAGGTTAACCTGAGCTGGTGTCTGACCTCTATGGGTGTCTCTAAATTTCAGTGGTTGAGAAAGGTATATTACCTGAGCTTGAGACCTTGACCACTATGTGGTCTCTATATGGCGTGTTGTTGTAAGGTATTACTGAGCTGTTAGTCTGACCTCTATGTGTTTACTCTAAATTGCAGGTGTTGTAGGTTAAACCCTGACTGTGTCAGACCTCTATGATATTCTCTATACTGCCTGGTGTATGTCTAGGTTAATACCTGAGCTGGTGTCTCTGACGCTCCATGTAGTCTCTATTAAGTCGGTGATTGTAGGTTATACTGAGCAGTCTGTCTGAAACCCTCAATGTGGTCTCTAAATGCGGAGCGGTGTTGTAGATTATACCAGAGCTGGTGTTGGAAGCTCTATGTGGTGGTGATTCTGTAGGTTATAGCGACGCCGGTAAAATCCAGCGGCGTACATTTGGAATCCCAGATTGACCCTTGATAGAGAGTTACACTTTACTTTATCTTGCTGTGGAGTTTTATTTTAGGAGGTGGAGTTGAGGTTCGTGACCAAGGAGAGATGTGTGGAGAGGGGATAATGTTATGCGGTGTGTGGGAATGGATATGTATGGAGTGTGTTGGAAGGGATATTGTATTGGTGATGAGGGGCTTACTTGAGTATGAGGGTGGAGCGGATAAGTGCGTAATGATGGGATGGAGTGGGATATAGGAGAGGAAGCTATTAGCCCTTGATCAATGTATATGTTAGACTGCAAATGCTAGAGATACAGATATTTGACTCTCTTGCTATTGTACTACCCAATACAGTTCTGTTTTGCACACTGTAAATATGTGTTATATGGGCCGTTTTATGTTCCGAGATTCCAGAAAATATTTTCATGTACAGAAGTTGTGCCCCCGAGATCAACTACCCTGTGTGAGGGCGCCCAAACCCCCCATCCGAGATATAAAAGGGGGGGGGGGGGGGGGGGGGGGGGGAGGGGGTGGGGGGGACACTGCACAAATTGCCTTACTATACCCCTCATATATGCCTTGCCTATACCCCCATAATGCCTTGCCTATACCCCCCCATATGCCTGCCTATACCCCCCAAATCCCTGCTATACCCCCACATATGACTGCCTATACCCCATCATATGCCTGCTATAAAAACCCCATCATATGATCTGCCTATACTCCCTCATTATGTCCTGCCTATGCCCCCTCATAAGCCTGCCTAACCCCCCCACATGTCCCTGCCTATACCCCCCAAATGCTGCCTATACCACCCACAATGCCTGCCACCAACCCCCATATGCCTGCCTATACCCCCCATAGCAATCCTATACCCCCTCATGCCTGCCAATACCCCCCATATACCTGCCATACCCCCTCATAATCCGTAGCCTATACCCCCCATAGATGCCTGCCTTATACCCCCAACATGCCTGCCGTAAAAACCCCCCATAGCCTGCCTATGACCCCCCAAATGCCTTGCCTATACCCCCTCCAACATGCCATCCTATACCCCCACATGCCTTGCCTATACCCCCCATATGCCTGGCCTATAACCCCTCAAATGCCTGCCTATACCCCCTCAGATGCCTGCCTATACCCCCCATAAGAGCCTGCCTTTACCCCCCATGATAATCCAGCCAATACCCCCCATATGCTGCTATGCCCCCCATCAATGCCTTGCCGTATACCGCCCCATATTGCCTGCCTAGAACCCCCCATTATGCCTGCTATACCCCCCATATGCCTGCCAACCTCCCCAAAAGCCCTGCCTAAACCCCTCGTATGCCTGCCTATACCCTCGAATCCTGCCTATACCCCCTCGTATCTGCCATACCCACTCATATGCCGCCTATACCCCCCATATGCCTGCCTATACCCCCCATATAGCCTGCCTATACCCCCTCCATAAAGCCTGCCTATAAACTCCCCCATAGCTGCCTAAAAAACCCATACATGCCAACTCTCCCGTTTTGCTTGGCGGTGGGGTCCCGCATAATTGGATCCCCTCCCGCCCTCTCCGTGGGAGTTGGCAATGTCTCCCGAGCCGCCGAAGTAGGCATGGGGTCTATTAAAATGGCCGCCGCGACAGTAGTTAGCGCTAGTGCGTACTCTGGCGCCGGCCGGGCCTGCTCCACAGAGGCGGTGATAGCGGCCTTGCTTAGAGCGCCCGCTATCAACCGCCGTCCGGAGTCTCGCTGTAGCAGGGAGGAGTGCAGGAGGATCGTTCCTCTCCTCCCTCCTCCCCCTGTTCTATGTCCGGTGCCGAGTTGTGTCCCGTACAACGGTCAGCGGTGCAGGGGGAAGTGACTCGCGGCTGCAGGGAAGATGAGTCGCGCGGCAGCTCTCGTCTCTCCTTCCCCCTGCGCCGCGAGAGAGATCTGTCCCGTAGCGGGACCGTGCTGAGCAGGAGCCTGGTGAGGATAATTTCGGAATTTTTATATTATATTTAAATTTTTATTAGCTATATGGGGGCTCTGCCTGTCAACAATGGGGGACTACACTGCAACAGAGATACATCTACCTGGCCCACAGAGGGTGACATCAACCTGGCAACACATGGGGACATACTACCAGGCAACAATGGGGGCACTACCCGGCAACAAGAGGGTGGGCAACTACCTGGCAACAATGGGGCGACAAACCAGGCAACAGATGGGGCACAACCTGGCAAACAATGGGGGTGCACTACAGCAAACAATGGGCACCTACACCCAGCAACAATGGGTGGCACCTCCTCTGGCTAACAATGTGGGCACCTACCTGCTAGACTAAGGGGCACCTACCTAGCTAACAAAGGGGTGCACCTAACCTGCCTGTAAGGGGCACTACACTAGCTTAAGTGGGTTTAACTACCGGCTATAAGGTGAAACTAGCTGGCAATTCCTCTCCAAAGCGTTATCAGGTTAGGTGGATGGGGGGCTTTGAAGGAGTTCGTGGCATACCGTACAAATTGTGCCGCCCACTAAAGTCTCTCCTGCTTTTCATTTTTTCAAAAGTTGGCAACTAAGCCTATACTCCCCCATATGCCTGCCTGCCAATACAGCTCCCCTATATGCCTGCCTATTACAGCCCCCAATATGCATGCCAATACAGCCCCCCATATGCCTGCCAATACAGCCCCACATGCCTGCCCTATACAGCCCCCCCCCACATGCCTGCCGTATACCCACCACAATGCCTAGTCCTTACTACGTATATAGGGGTCCCCATAGGGCTACCTAAACCCTACCTAAATGATGGCCCCTAATAGACCCACCTAACCCCTGTCTACCTGTATGGCTCCCTATCAAGCTAACCAAAACCTGCCTGCCTATATGGGCACTCTATATTGGCTACCAAACCTTGCCTTTAGGGGCCCCATATATACCTATCTAAACCCTCGCCTAGCCTTAAAAGGACCCCATATAGCCAGGGGGGCAGGTATGCTGTGGAAAAGAAGGATTCTAAGATATTTGTGAGTCAAAATCTCCAGGACATGTGGTCGGGAGCCGTCATCGTAGTAAGTCAGAACGAATGCCAACACAAAAGAGAAGAACAATGACTGTCAGAGAAACGGCTACCTTTGAGTCACATCATGTAATTTACACTTTAATCACTTTATATGTCGGCACAGGCTAGTCCACTTGTGACTACCACTTATGGTCACCAGTATTGGATGGAAATATACATCAGCAAGCCTGTGCACACCATGGTGTCTACACATATGGTCATGTAAGGAGGGTAATATACAGTAAAAGTCAGAGCCTGTGGTACACTGGTGCTCTACACTATAAGGTCACTGTTGGAGGTAAATATACAGTCAAGCAGAGCCATTGGACATTGGTGTCCCTACACTATATGGACACTGAATGTGGTAATATACAGTTATTCAAGCCTGTGTATCACTGGAGTCTAACCACTAATGGTCCCTACTGTATGTGTAATTATACAGTCGGCAGAGGCCTGTGTACGACTGTGTGACTACCACTATAGAAAAGGAGATCACTGAAAGGAGAGGGTAATCATACAGGTTCTGCCTGAGCCTTGTACACTGTGTCTACCACTATAATGGTCACAGTTCAGGTGGTAATATACAGTCTGCAGGACAACGCCTGTGTACATCTGGTTTGTCCTACCACTATATTGGTCACTGTTATGGAGGAAATAATACAGTCTGCAAGATCCTGTTGTACACCTAGTATAATTACCACTAATATGTGACACTATCATGCGGTAACTGTTTGTGGTCTTTTGTGGAACGATCAGAAAATGTAGGGCATTCTGTCAGTCACTATTTAGGTGAGGTAATTTTGTTGTCGTGATCTGGGGTATATCAGTCTTATGATATTAGCGATATAGGTACACATGGTTAAGATATAGGAAAAGAGGCATTTATGAAAATTTAGCAGTAAGATTGGTGAAAATATAAGTTGAGGAAATTGCCCAAGAATACTCTTCGCATTATCAACCAGCAAGACCAAGTAACAAGTGACCTAGGGACACGTAGGTTGGTTAGCAGAGGGAGGGGGGTAGTGGCCCACCCCCCTATCTCCAACCAAAAGTATTGCATATGGGGCCCTGTGACTACTCTAAGTTACTGCCCCCTTGAATTAATCGACCTATCGGAAAACGTCATGAATCAAATGCCTAAAGCGCACAACACAATTTAACATAAAAACAGTATAGTCTAACCAGCATCCAAATCCTATGGACAAAACCACCTCTGAAACAGAAAAATGGCAGACAACAAGATATCACCAAACGAACTTCACTTGTGGATGATAACATCAATTAATAACATAAGAATAATTCCTACAGTCCCAGTCTGTGGATGACAAAAACCCAGCTGTTATGCCAAGATTTTGGTGTGAAAAACTCAAATTTATCACTTCTAATGAAACACCCTATTTATTAGACATAAATATTATCAAATTAAACAAATACGTTAATAAGAATTTATTAGGTTAAGTTTCTATCCAAGTTATTTCTTATAAAAGTTCGTGGAAAATTATTGTAGTTACGACGCTCTCCAGCCACTAAATGTCTAGACAAAAGACTGACTCTTGCCTGAACTATAGAGTATCACTTCTTTGGCAGTTAGTCCCTCCAAACCATAACAGGCAGATTTACCATGAGACCGGTAGACAACAATGAACAGATAAAACCCCAGTGATTCACCCCTTACATATAAGTGATATAGTCCATGCTCCCCTTCTTTTCTAAACCAGTGACTGTTCTCACAGGTCATAGAGCCACCCCTAGAACACACCCACCCAAGAAATGTCAAAGAGTCCATTCACCACAACACAGACCTCTTAAAGTCCATTAGCTGCAGCAGTATGCCACTACCTTGTCTTAGCACCATAGGGCCCGCTGCATAAGGGCTGCCCCTAAGGCCGCATCATCCTGCCTCAGAAATGTCCGATGACCCCCCCCCCGGGTCTGAATATTACAAACAAATGCTATAAAGTATAACCTGTCACATAGTTTTATTGCCTCCCCTGGGCTTGAAGATCAAAGCACAAGCTAGTGTCTTGACCAGCTTTTTCCAGCTCTGGTTCCCTTCATTTCTCTGAAAGATGCTGTAGTTTTCCAGTATTTAATGCTCAGATCTGCAGTTTTCAGCCAGAAAAGAGTCAGTCAATTAAAACCCCGCCCATCTGAGGCTAGCTCCGCCCACCTCAACTGATAAACCTATTACTTAGAATAGTTAGAAATGTGAATAACTGTCAGTGGGCGGGGCTAGCCTTTGGTGGGTGGGGCTAGCTGAAAGTTATTCATGTTTCTACCTATTCAAAGTAATAGGTTTATCAGTTGAGGTGGGCGGGGCTAATCTCAGATGGGCGGGGTTTTAAAAGACTCTGACTCTTTTCTGGCTGAAAACTGCAGATTTGAGCACTAAATACTCGAAAACTACAGCATCTTACAGAATAAGGGACACACCTACCAACCAGCAAGAATTCTGGCTCTTAGTTTTTCTGTAAGAAGCCCTCCTACTCTGCACTCATTATCTGTATTAATTGCTCCTGTGGGAATTCATTATCTGTATAAAAGACACCTATCCACACTCAAGTAATCACACTCCAACCTCTCCACCATGGCCAAGACCAAATAACTGTCTACGGACACCAGGGACAATATTGTAGTCCTGCACAAGGCTGGGATGGGCTACAGGACAATAGGCAGCAGCTTGGTGAGAAGGCAACAACTGTTGGCGCAATTTTTAGAAAATGGAAGAAGCACCAGATGACTGTCAATCTTTCTGGGTCTGGGGCTCCATAGAAGATCTCGCCTCATGGGGTAAGGATGATTCTGAGAAAGGTCAAGAATCAGCTCAGAACTACACAGGAGGACCTGGTCAATGAACTGAACAGAGCTGGGACTACAGTCTTAAAGATTACTGTAACACACTACGCCGTCATGGATTACAATCCTTAAGGGCACACAAGGTCCCCCTGCTCAGGCCAGCACATGTCCCGGCCCATTTGAAGTTCGCCAGTGACCATCTGGATGATCCAGTGGAGGTGGGAGAAAGTCATGTGGTCAGACCACATTAATAACTCCACTCTCTGTGTTTGGAAGAAGAAGAAGTTTGAGTACAGCACCAAGAACACCATCCCAACCATGAAGGATGGGGATGGAAGCATCATACTTTGGGGGTGCTTTTCTGTAAAGGGGACAGGACAAATGCACCGTATTGAAGGGAGGATGAATGAGGCCATGTATTGCAAAATTTTGTCGAACAACCTTCTTCTCTCAGTAAGAGCATTAAAGAGGGGTCATGGCTGGGTTTTCCAGCAGCAAAATTACCCGGGACACACAGCCAGGGCAACTAAGGAGCGGCTCCGTAAGAAGCATTTCGAGGCCCTGGAGTGTCCTAGCCAGTCACCCAGCGACAGCCCCGAACCCTGAAAGATGTGGAGAAGATCTGTATGGAGGAGTGGGCTAAAATCCCTGCTGCAGTGTGTGCAAAGTGGGTCAAAAACTCCAGGAAACGTCTGACTTCTATAATTGAAAACAAAGGTTTCTGTAGCAAATATTATGTTCTGTTTTTCTATTGTATCAAATACTTATTTCCTGCAATAAAATGCAAAATAATTATTTAATCATACAATGTAATTTTCTGTTTTGTTTTTAGTTTCTGCCTCTCACAGTAGAAGTGTTCCTATGATAAAAATTATGGGATCTATCCATTCTTTGTAGGTGGGAAAACTTGCAAAATCATCAGAGTATTTAATACTTATTTTCCCCACTGTAAATAAAACAAAATCCCAAATTAGATTAAAAAAAAATCAATTTTTCACTAACAAAATGTATGGAAAATAAAAACAATAAACAAAACCTATACCTAATTGGCATAGCTGCATCCATAGTGACCCAAACTATAAAATGATCACATCTTACATAAACAGCGTAGAAAATAGTTTGTTTTTAAAAAAAATTTCCTTTCCAAAAAACGTAACCAAAAACAATCAAAAAGTTGTATGTATCCCAAAATGTTGCCACTAAGAACTAAAAGTCATCCCTTAAAGCTCTCACACAGATTTGTCAACCAACAAATAAAATTTTTTATACATCTTGGAATACGGAGACAGAAATGTTTTGTGTTTTTGCTGTGCAAAAGTGGAAAAAAATGTTAAAAAAAAGCTATAGAATTATGATATTGGCATAATCATAGTTCACAAGAAATTGTAGTACAGCCAGCGCACCTGTCTTAACCATGAGTGTGGTGGTGCCCGGCTGGTTCCAGGAGGCTTCTAGCAGAACAGACTAGGGAAATACAGAATCAGTGATGAGCCAGCATCATTAGAAGTATAAAACTTGATATTTATTAATCCATGTTAAAATTGGTGAAGATTAAAGCCTTTTATTATCACCATGGATTAAAGGAGTTTTATCGTTTGAACTGTTCAGGCTCTTCAGCTAATTCTCTGAGATTGCATTTGAAATCCAGAGGCGAGTCTCTCCTCTCAGCAGGCGTGTCTCTCCTGTCAGCAGGCGTTTCTCTCCTCCCAGGAGGCGTGTCTCTCCTCACTGAAGACCTGTGACATCATCGCTCTGACTGTGCAGTGGAAGCAGAAGGATGTCTGCAGAGTACAGCTATACAGCCTCCTGCATGCTTGTCACCTGTCTGAAGAGCTTCAGGCTCAGCTTTACTATAAGCAGTTATACAGTCAGCCTGAACTGATGAGACATGTGAGGAGTGTACACTGCCCCCCCCCCCTTTTCTTCCTCTGTTACCAGACAGGAGACTGCATGACTGTGGTATATGCAGTTTAACACAGCCTGAACTGATGAGACATGTGAGGAGTGTACAACTGCCCCCCCCCTTCCCCTCGGTTACCAGGCAGCAGATGGGTTATATGGAGCAATGCACACTGCCCCCCCCCTTCTTTCCCCCTGTTAACAGGCAGGTAATTTCAATGGGGCTCCAAACATTTTATTGATATACACAATTTCAGACACAACGGTTTCTCCTTTATGGGATTAGAAAAAGTAAAAAGACCGGAAAAGAGGAGGTGCCCATTTTAAGAAACTCCTTAGTAGAAAAAGCGGGGTGGATTTTCAGGAATTGGAGACACGGTCCCCGGGTTGTTTTAAATTTAAAAAGACATAAACCTTAGGGTACCCCGGGGGCGAAATAATTTGTTGAAAAAGTATTAACCTTTGTTTTTTTTCTGTTTTTTTCTTTGTTTTTAACAACTATTCGACAGTAACCCAAAAAATGAGGGCCCCACCCCAAAGTGTACGGTGGAAGGCAAACAAAATGAAAACACTTAATGAAATAGGTTTTTAAAAGAAAAGGGAAAAAAAGCCACAAAGAAGGGGATACGTGAAAAAATTTAACCCAAATTGACGGGGGTTTTAAAATAAAACGATTCTTAGTCATAACAAGGGGCCCCAAACCCCTCGCTTCCCTTTTTTAAAAGGGAAACCCCCAGTTCCTGGGCGGGTAAACCGTCCCAAAATACATAAAAACATTAGAAATTTTAAAAATTAATTTCTGTTCTAAAATTTAACCCAAAAGGTTTGGGGGGTTTTAAAACTTTTGGACCCAAAAACCCTTTCTCTATTCAAAAAGGATTTTCCTGTTGTCCCCAAACCTCTTTTCCCAAAAGGGGACAGACTCAAGACAAAAAATTTTAAAAGTAGAAACATTTCCCTGATGAAACATAATAAAAATTTTTTAAAAAAATTTGGGGACCCCCTCCCGAGTATCTACATGGGCAACCCCATAGTTTGTTTTTCGTACTCTATTTTTTAAACGTTTTGGAAATACCCAAAAATTGTATCTAAATTTTGCATGTGTTCATTAAATTTAAAATTTAAATCCTTTAGTGGATTCGAAATTTTAAAAATTGTTTTAATCGAGAGAAATTTGGGCATCAAAAGGCCTGTCCCTTTTTTTATCTGTACAAACATTTTTTACGGCGGGGAGCATCGGGGAAAACCCCACAACAAAAAAAAACCCTCCACTCTAAAACCCCATGCCCCCCCCCCCCCCCCCCCCCCCCCCCCCCCCCCCCCCTTTCCCTTTTCCCCCAACTTTTTGTGACTGGGGCTAGGGGAAAGAATGGAATGCAGAGGGGGATTTTTTCCTAGAACGAACCTAAAACCCCCCCCCCTAAACAAAATTCTTTAAAAATTTTCCATCTTAAAAAATTACACTTGGGCTGGTCCATCATTTTTTGCTTTTTCTGAAGAATTTCCTTTGGGCCAGTCGGAGGATTTGGGGGGTTCCGCGCCTTCATGGGCGGGTGAGCTGAATCAACAACTTTTTTACAATCTTTAACTATTCGCCCGGGTTCCCCCGATATTTTATTTTTCAAAAATGTTTTTGTGTTTTTTTTGGGTATTATATGTTCCCCAGTTGTACCCTTTGGGACATACAAAATTTAAACTGTGGCGTTTCTTTACACAGGTGATTTGTTTGTTATAAGATCCCTTTTATAAGTTCTTTGTACTCGTATCTACTGCTATGTTTAAGGAAAGGGCCCTAATTTCCAAAAAACGCTTTGGTTTAAGTGTTTTTGTTTTTGTCATTTTCATTTGGATATATTTTTTTAAAAAAAAAATTGGAATAAAGTTTTAAACAAGTTTTATCTAAATTTCCCCCTGGATTGTTCGGGAATATTTTTTTTTTGTGGAAATCATCAGAGGGGGCCCTTTCCCTCTCGGCACTCCAGGGGGACAGTTTTATTCAAGGTGATGCCTTCAAAAGTTTTGGAGATCTATAATACTCTGTTATATGAGGGATCTGTGACTTAAAAAGGGAGTCATTGCCCAGATCATTCACCCCAGGTGGGGAGTGTATAAGCCCCCAGACCTTGGTTTTACTATCGTTTTTAAAAAGCTCAGAGGGGAAAAACAAGTTTTTGCAGGCAGCCCCAAACACAGCACGGGGGGGTTTTGGCCGAGGCGTTCCTGTCTGGGGGGGGGAACAACAGGCTGAATGAAAATGTCAGCCAGCCAATCACTGTGGGGGCGGTCTGGCGGAAGGGGTCCCGGCCCGGGGCGTGTCCGAAAAAAGTAGCCAGAAAAGAATTCAATTTACAAAAAGCTCATATCTGCTAAAAACCAATGACTGAGGTAATTTCAAACCCAATTACAAAAGTGTTATTTTTACTGTGCCCATAAACTGGACTGCTTTTTAGCATACAACCCCTTTAATAAAATAAAGGGGGACATGATGTTGGTTTTTCACCTTTTTTGGGATAAAATGCGCCAAATGAGCGGCTACGATGTTAATGCCCTAATGAATGGTTAGGCGCATTGTTCGGAAAACTCAAAACCTTTTTTGTGCGTCTACATGGGGGGTTTCGGGGGCGTTAGGGAGGCGTCGCCCCCACACTCGAAACATTGGGACACAAAAACAAAAAAGAAAGCGGGTCGGGCAAAACAAAGGGCGCTTTTAAAAGCTCAACAGACCTTTTTCAAGGGGTCTGAGGAGCCTGAGGAGTAAAAAGGGAGCTCGTTTTGGCTGTTGGGAAAAAAAAAAATGTTCAAAAATTTCTAAATTTAACGGGCGGGTACAATAATAAAAAAGTAATTTATTATAATTTTTCAAACTATATAATTTTTAAATTTATTTTAAATTTAATAAAAAATGTTTTTAAATGTAAAAATAAAAAATAAAAAATTAAAATCCCAAAAATATAAAAAAAAATTATTAAAATGTTTTTTAAATTTAAATGGGAATCTAAAACTGTTTTACATTAAAAAAACCAAATGTTGTTCAGTTTTTTCCATTTTTAATTCTTACCACTTTAAAATTTGAAATTTATCTTTGTTTACCTCCCCTTTATTCTCCCCATACAGCAAGAGCCACCACAGCCCCGGGTATTCCGGGGACCTGTGGTCCCCCCAAGCAGGTCAGTACCATATTTTTCTATTCACGTCATGCTAATCTATTTGGATTTCCCCTTTTATTTCCAAAAATATTTATAGCCTTTTCACTTTTTTGGCTTTAAACTTATTTTGCCTATTTCCGTAATGCCCCAAACACACGGCAAAGGGCACGGGAAATTTTAAACACACATTTAAAAAAAATTTTTTTTCATAAATTCAAACCAGGGGCGAAAACTCCCCGGGGAAAAAACGCCAGACTTAGCAGTTGACCCCGGGGCCTGTGCGTTTTAGGGGGGCCCCAAACGCCCCGGGGCAGTGCACTGCGTCTGCTACCCCCGGAAAATGCTGTTCACCGGGCCCCCGCCGGCAGTAAAACCTTAACTTTTTCACTGCGGTGGGGGCGCTGGACCCTGGGGGGCCCCCCGGTGCATCCCGCCTCTGAACGTTTGGGGCCCCCTCCGGCCCACCCGTTCAGGGGCAGCGCTGCACGGGGGTTTCCCAGGGGGAGCGACGATCCATTTCTCCCATTTTCCCCTGCCGGCTCTCGTGATCACGTGGGCGCGCTGGGCCCTTTCACATCACCGCACCGCCCGGGGTTAAAGCAAATGGGTTTGCAACGGGGTTGCATCGGGGGAGCTTTGGCCCGGGAATTTAATGAACTATTTCTTTTTTTTAACTCGCCCCTAAGCCCCTGTTTTACCCCCTAAGCCTCCCTGAAATCTTTTAACCCTCCCTTGAAAATACCCCTAACCTGCCTAAAATACCCCTAAGCCTGCCTCCCGGGTACCCCCTAAGCCTTTGCCTGTATGCCCCCTAACCCTTTCCCTTTGTATTACCCCCTACTACCCTTCCCATCATACCCATAAACCGGCCTATATACCCAAAAACCCATCCCCTGTATAACCCCCTAACCCTGCTGTATACCCCCAAAGGGCCTCCCTGTATACCCCTAAGCCTCCCTTATATACCCCTTTTTGCCTGCCTGTAAAAACCCCTTTAAGCCTCCCAAAAAACCCCCCTAAAACCGGGCCTATTTACCCCTAACCCTGCCTGTATACCACCCAAAAACCCTTTGCCGGTTTTCCCCCAAACCCCTTCCCCTGTTTTACCCCAAAAATCCCTGTATACCCCAAAAGTTTTGCCTGAAACCCCACCCAAGCCTGCCTTTTACCCCGAAAAAGCCTGTATAAAACCCCCTTGACAATTTTTTTCCTTTTTTGTTTTCCCCAAAAGATTCAGTGAAATTAAAAATTTTAAATTTTGAGGTTTTGGGTTAAAACCCTAAAAGGTGGGCCCCTTGAGTTTTTCCAGCCCCTTTTTCCCAAAATTTTCATTTTGAAAGGGCAGTTTACTTGAAGTGGGCAAAAAGGAAAACAAAACACTACCCCACCTTAACGGTGCTCTCCATAAGGAGAGTGATTTCCTCTTATATAGCTCAAAAGCTCCCCTGCGAATAGCCCCAAAGGGCCCCCCGTTAACCCCTTTTCTGCCTAATAGCCCCAAAAGGGCCCCCTTTTAAAGTTCCCTCCCTTTTTTTAGCCCCCCGAACCCTGCCTGTTACGTTTTAGGGGGCCCCCTTTAGCTACCAAACCCTTCCAAAAGGGCCCCCTTTTATGGGCCCAAAACCCCTGTCTACTTTTATGGCTCCCTATAGCTCCCAAAAACCCTGCCTCCTATGTGGGCCACGGGTTTTTGGCTCCCTAAACCTTGCCAAATTTGGGGGGGCCCCATTTTCCTATCAAAACCCCCTGCCTCCCTAAAGGGAAACCCAAAACCCCCCCCCAAGGGGGGCAGGTGCTGGAAAAGTCGGGAAATTTTTTAAAAAGATATTTTTTTGCCAAATCTGCAGGGGGAAATGGTCGGGGACGTCTCATGATGGGGGAAACGGGACCGGATGCAGAAAAAGGGGCCCAAAGCCCAAACACAATCAAAAAAACTCACCTGTGATTTCACAAGATGTAATACCCCCGGGAAATCCCCCAAATTTTTGTCTACAGAGCCTGTGTACCCCGGTTTTTTTCCCCCAACTATATAGTGACTGTATGGGGGGTTTAAATTTTACAGCCGGCGACCCCTGTTTTACACGGGTTTTTTCTACCACAAATATGGTCACTTTTAATGGTGGTTATATAAAAGTCTGAAAGGAGCCTGTGTACACGGGTTTTCCCTACCACTATAGGGTTTCACTGTATTTGGTTATATACAGCTGAAAGACCCTGTTTTCCCACGGGTTAGCTACCACAAATTATGGCCCCTTTTGTATGGGAAATTTACATTCTGCAGAGCTGTGTTCCCTTTTAGCTCCCAAATAAAATGGGTCACTGAAAGGTTGGTTATATACAGTCTGCAGGCCCTGTGAACACTATTTTTTTATACCACTATATGGTCTCTATATGGCGGTTTTTACAATTGGTCTTTGTAACTAAACAGAAATTTAGTGTGGGGGTATTTTTCCCAGTCACTATTGGGGGGGAAATTTGTGGTCTTTGTTCTGGTGGTAAAAACATTTTCCTTATGTAATAGCGTTTTTGGGGAAATTTGGTTGGGTCTTGGTATATTGGGTTTTTTAAATTGGTTTTAAGCAGTAAAGGGTTTTTATATGTATGGTGAGGTATTTGCCCCTTGTTTTATCTACATTTTTAAACCGGGATGTCCTGGTACTTTGGTCGTGGTCAGGGGGGTGGGTCCCCACCCAAAAAGTTTTGTTTTGGGGGCCCCTTTGGCTTCTTAGTTACGCCCCTAAATTTCAGAGGCATTATTCACTGAAAAATATATGTGAAAATGCCCTTCTTTCCACCTAGCTCCATACATGTCTCCCTAAGTTTTATACTTCTAATGGTGCTGGCTCATCACCGATTCATTTTTTTTTTGTTTCTTAGATTGTCATAATCATACTGACCCATAAAAATAAAATAAAAACCGTATGTTTTCCCTTTATGGTGCAAAAAGCGTAAATTTTAAAATGAAAAAAAAAGTCACAAAAATCAAAAGAAACATTTAAAAAAATTTAAATTTAAAATATTTTTATATGGCCCCAAACGGGGCCCATTTAAAAAATTTTTAATGGTCTAAAAAAAAAAAAAACTTACATGTCTATGACAACAAAAAAATAAGTTGAAGCTCTTGTAATGCGATACTGAACAAGTTGAAAAAAAATCTTTTTTTAAAGGGGCGGGGATGTCTGAAAATTTTAACCGGTTTAACGTCAGTTTTTGGGCGAAAAAAAATTTAAGTCAAAAGTCGCCAAAAAAGTCCACCCTAAAAAAATTCTGGCGTCGGGAAAACCCTTTTGCTTAGTAAAACCTTAATGCCCCTTTTAAAAATATGCGCTGGGGCGCCTCCAAAAACAAAATGCACCTATTGAGGAAACATGGGCACATCATTCCCAAGTGTATATGTGTTAGGGTGCATAGAAACATCATTACAATGTGAAAATGGTTTAGGTACATACACATCTTTTACAAGTGGTTTTATTTTTTAAAGGCACTTTAGCACATCATTAAAAATGTATATTGTTAGGCGCCGGGAACATTTATTAAAAGGGTTTTATATGTGTTAGGTTTAAAACACTTTATTAAAAGGTTATGTGTTGGGTTTGCAAAGCACATCTTTTTAAAAATTTGTATATTTGTTAGGCACATAGCACATCATTAAAAAGTGTAATGTGTTACCCGCATGGGGCACCATCTTTTCCCAAGTGTATATGTGTTAGGTTGCATTAGCACATTTACAATTTGTATATTGTTAGGTGCATAGCCCCATCATTTACAAGTGTATATGGTTTGGTACTTTGGGCCTTCATTACAAGGTATTTTGGGGTTAGGCACTTTAGCAAAATTTTTTAAACAAGTGTAAAAAAGTTTTAAGGGGCGGGGAATAGCACATCATTACAAGTGTATTGTTTTTACCCGCATAGCACATCATTACAAGTGTATATGTTTTAAAGGTACATAGAAACATCTTTAACAAGTGTATATGTGTTAGGTGCATAGGAAAGCTTGCAAGTGTATATGTTTTTGGGCACTTTGCACTTTCATTCAAGTGTATACTTGGTTAGGTGCATAGCGCACCCTTACAAGTGTAAAATGTTTTTAGCCGCTTAGCACACCCTTTTAACAAGTGTATATGTGTTGGGTGCATAGCGAAATCTTTGGGCAAGTGTATATTTGTTTTGGTGAAATAGCCCATCTTTTAAAAGGGTGTTTTAATGTGTTGCCGCTTAGAAACATCATTAAAAAGTGTATATTTTGGTTAGGTACATAGCCATAATTTACAATTTATATGTGTTAGGCACAAAGCACTTTCTTACAAGGGGTGAAGGGGGGTTAAAGGCACATACCCAACATCATTAAAAGGGTATATTGTTGCCCGCATGCCAAAAAACCAAGCTGTAAATGTGTTAGGGGGGAAATAGCGCATCATTACAAGGTAATGTGTTAGGCACATAGCACATAAATTAAAAAGTTTATATGTGTTAGGCTTTAGCACATCTTTACAAGTTTTTAAATTTTGTTAGGTGCTAGCGCATCATTCAATTGTATTTGTGTTAGTGCATAGCACAAATTCCCAGTGTAAAAGTTTTTAGGTACATAGCATTTCATTACAAGTGAAAATTTTGGTGTTAGGTGCAAAAGCGCATCTTTAACAAGTTTATAGGTGTTTTGGGCCCACATAGCACATCATTAAAAGTGTATTGGGGTTTGGGTTTGCATAGAAACATCATTAAAAGATGTAAATTGTTGGGCACATAGCACATCTTAAAAAGTGTATATGGGGGGTTTAGGCGCATGGGCCCCTCTTTTACAAGTTTTTTAATGTTTTTAAGGCGCTAGGCATCATTACAAGAAATTTTAAATTTTTTTTAGGCACATAACTTTCCAATTTACAAGTAAAAAAGGTTGTTACGCCGCATGAAACAATAAATTAAAAATTGTAAAAGTGTTAGGCACTAGCAAAAATATTACAAGTGATATGGGGTTAGGTGCATAGGGAATCTTACAAGTGTATATGTTTTAGGCCCCATGGGCACATCTTTTAAAAAGTGTATATGTTTTTGGTAAAACGATCTTTTAAAAGAAATTTATGTTTTGGGCCACATAGCCCCTAAATTACAATTTTTAAAATGGTTAGGCGCATAGAAACATCATTTAAAAATTGTTATGTGTTTAATTTTGCATAGCACAACATTACAAGTTTTATAGTTTTAGGGGGCATACCCACCCCATTAAAAAGGTTATTTTGGGGTTGGGTTTGCATAGAACATCATTAAAAGTGTCAAATGTGTTTTTTTCAAGCAAAATCATTAAAAAGTTTTAAAGGGTTTTAAAGGTGCATAGAGCCATTTACAATTTGTATATGTGTTAGGCGAAATAGAAACATCTTTACAATGTATTTTGTTTGGGTGCATAGCACATAAATTTAAGGGGTATATGGGGTTAGGGGGCATAGCCATATTAAAAAGGGGGTATATGTGTTAGGCAAAATAGCACATCATTAAAAGTTAAAATGTGTTGGGCCCATAGAAACCCCTTTAAAAAAGTGTATATTTTTTGGGGGTTTTTCAAAAACTTGTAATAAAAAGTTTGGGCCCCTTCCGTGCGCGTTTTTCCCCTCATAGGGGCTTTTAACTTACCTGTTTTTTAGGAGTGTATTAATCCCCCCTTTTTGAGGGGCAAAATTGCCCGGAGGCGCATAGCTCATCTTTTCCAAGAAAATAAATTTGGGGCCTAAAAAACTTTTAAAACATTTTGAAATGATGTGCTATGTGAAAAACACATATACAATTGAAATATTTTGCTATGGCCTAAAAAACATTACACTTGAAAAGGGATGCGCTATGTGCCTTACACTTTTTCCACTTGTAATGATGTGCTATGTCCTAACAATTACACTTGTAATGATGTGCTAGGGGCCCTAACACAATTACACTTGTAATAAATTTTGCTTTGGCCTAAAAACATTAGGGGCCTTGAAATTTGGATGTGCTATGCACCAAACACATATACACTTTTTAATGTTGTGCTATGTACCTAAAAACCAAAATTCCCTTTGGGTAATGATGTGCAAATGTCCCTAACACATATACATTTTGGGTAATGATAGTAACCAATGTGCCTAAAATAGGTGCATTTCGTTATGGGGGGGCGCCAGTGCATTGGCCCGCATTAAAAGGTGTGGGCCCCGGGCCTAGTTTTGGTGTAGGGGGAAGTTCATTTTAAATCCAAAATTTTGGGGTCAAAACTGGTTTTAGCGCCCTTATGGGAACCACAAAATGGCGTTTGGGTTTTGGGGGAAATGTGCCCTTAGTTTTTCTAAGGGTCTAACTGGGGACTGTTTTTCCCTTAGATGGCCTCCGGGGACACCAGGGTCCAAAAAATTACAATCTGGGCACCGTAAGTTGGTAATTTGGCCCTTTCATAGTGTTTTTAATTTTTTTAACAGTTTTGGTGGATAATTTTTTAGTGCCCCTGTATAGTGCTTTTTACGGGTTTCTTTCTTTTTGGGTTGTATTTTTTAGGGGTCTAAAAAAATTTTGTTTTTTTTATGAAAGGGCAAATTATTTGGGGGAAAGGTTTTTCTTTTTGGATTCAGGGTAAAGGGCCCCAAACAAAAATAATTTTTCATTAATAGTAATACCCGGGAAACCGTTTACGGGCGAAACAGGAATTTTAAATCATTGTTTTTATAAAAGTTGTTGTACACCAAAAAAAACCATACAAAAAAAACCAGTGAAAAGGTGAAGTGTTTAAAACACTGATATCTCGTTACAATGGCATCTGTCAAGGGCGGGATATATTGGATGAACAGTCAGTTCTTGAAGTTGATGTCTTGGAAGCAAAAAAATCGGGCAAGTATAAGGATCCGAATGACTCTGACAAGGGCCAAATAGTGATGAGCATGTCCAAAAAGGCAGGTCTTGTGGGGTGTTTCCAGAATGCAGTGGTTAGTACCTACCAGGAGTGGTCCAAGAAAACACATCTGGTGAATTAGCGACAAGGTTATGGGCACCCAAGACACACTTGGGAAGATAGGCTAACCTATATGGTCTGATCCCACAGAAAAGCTACTGTAGCACAAATTGATGAAAAGGTTACATCAGGCTATGATAGAAAAGGGTCAGATCGCACAGTGCACTGTATTGCAGCTTATGGGACTGTATAGCTACAGACTGGTCAGAGACCCCATGTTGACCCATTGACTGTCCATGCCAATGCCTACAACTGGTATGTGGGCATCAAAACTGGACCACGGAACAATTGGAGAATGTAGCCTGGTCTGATGAATCACATTTTCCTTTAAATCACCTGGACGGCAGGGTCTGTGTGCATCACTGAATTTAGGAAAAAATGGCACCAGGATACACTACGGGAAGAAGGCACGCTGGGTGAGACAGTATAACCCTCTGGGAAATGTTCTGCTGGAAACCTTGGGATCATGTGGATTTTACTGTGGCATGTACCACCTACCTAAACATAATACCGGAGGTAGGATAACTCTTATTGCCGGGGAATATGGTAATGGCAGTGGCCTCATTCAGCGGCATGTGCGTAACTATAGCCATAGCAACTATGACCAACTAGGAGCCCAGAGCTTGAAGGGGCCTTACTGAGGTGCAAGAAAATTCTATATTTTTGTAGGAAATAACAAGTTGAGGGTTTTGTACTATCTGCCCATTATTATAAGGTTTCTCTGATACATGGTGGTATTATTTATTCTTCTAACCTCTTACCACCGCCAGTTTTGACCTTCCTGATAGAGCCCCATTTTTTAAATCTGACATGTGTCACTTAATGTGGGAATAACTTTTTGGCACTTTTACCTATCCATGTGATTCAGAGACTGTTTTCTCATGACACATTGTGCTTTAAAGGGGTTTTGCCATGAAGTAAAATTGACGTGGGAAATTTGTAAATGAAATAATAAACATTTTCACCATTCATTATTATTAATAATTCTGCACCGTTTTTGTTTTAGCTGCTCCTTTAGTGATCCATTGTTTACACCTCATCTCCAGGGGATATGACCAGGGCTGAGAGCTCCTCACTCCTGGTCGCACATGCTCAGACATCACCTCTCCTCTCAGGCAGCTACTGAGTGTTCAAACCCCAGGAGCTGTCATTCTTCTCCCGTCCTCTGTGCTCCTTAGTAATTAGTCAAACAGTGCAGATAAATACAAAAAAGAAACCTCAATCAGGTCTGTGCATTGATAAAGAGAAATAAAATCCACAGGTTTGGTTCCTGCAGGGATTTGAACCGAAGACCCTTGTGCCTGGAGGCAAAAGTTTTACCTCTGAGCTACGTTGTAGCTACTTACAGCTCTATACATAAACAGACCTTTTTTCACTAGAGAGAGGAAAGACCTGGTGATGTCATCCTGCTGGGTCACATGATATGCAAGTCAAACAAATCACACCCGCCCCCTTCTGAGCACACAGAGCTAAAGAGCAGGATGCAGGAGGTATGAGAGGAGATTGTGGCAAAACCCCTTTAAGTTAGTAAGAAACTTTTGTCCATACAATTCTTGTTTATTAGTGAAAAAAGTCAAAATATCGTGAAAATTTGGAAAAAATGTGCCAGTTTCAAAGTTCAATTTCTGCGTGTAAGATAGTTATTCCACTCAAAATAGTTAATAACTAACATCTTCCATATGTCTACTATAGACCGTCATCATTTTTTAAATGTCTTTTTATTTTTTTACGACATATGGGGCTTAGAAATTTAGTAGTAGTTCTTCACAGCTTCAAGAAATTTTGCAACATAGATTTTTTTTTAGGGACTAGTCTAGTTCTGATGTGGTTTTGAGGGGTCTGTATGTTAGATAACCCCATAAATTACTCCATCTAAGAAACTACAGCCCTTAAAGTTTTCAAAACAGCATTTAGGAAGTTGATTAACCCATTACATATTTCACAGAAATTAAAGCAAAGTGGAGGTGAAATTTCAAAATTTCACTTCTTATGCAGATTTAAAAAAAAAGAAATTAAAAAAAAAAATTATTTATTATTCACTGGACACAGTAAATGTGACCTGGGAAATGCAACTCAACTTCGATTTCCCAGTTTTTTAGAGATATCCCATATGTGTCTCTAGTGCGCTATTTGGCTCAACCACAAGCCTCAGAATAGAAGGAGCACCTACCGGACTTTGTGGGTCTCTTTTTCTGTAGGCACCATTACAGGTTTGCGAACACCCTAAGGTGCTAAAATTTAATAAACACACATACAAAGACCCCATATTGGAAACTACACCTCTTAATGAATATATCCAGGGATTTAGTGAGTTTATCAACCCCACAGGTGTTTCACAAATATTTTTAGCGTTAGGCTGTAAAAATGAAAAAAAAATTTTCCAGCAATCTGCAATTTTAGCTGAAAATGTTTCATTTTTTACAAATCCTGGAAAATAAGCAAAATTTGTTACGCAATTTTTTCCCCAATTTTGGGGTAATACCCCCTATTTTTTGGGGAAAAACTGCTAAAGGGGTGCATGGCAAAAAATTATAAGGGGGGGAGCACTTTTTGGAATGCTTTTAATGGTGGGGGGCAAAATAGCTTTTTGCAAAGCCCCCAAAGCCCCAGAAAAAGGTAAAACCCTTTCAGAACGCCCTCCATTTTAGTTTCCCAAACCCCCCTCATGGACCCAAAAAAAATGTTTTCCAAAATGGCGTGTGAACACCCCCTTAAGAAAGGGCCCTTGGGAATTTAAAAATTTTTGCTAATCACTGCTGGAACTAGTAATAAAGCGTTTTACTTGCCCAATCTTACCCGGGTCGATAGTCGATACCCGGCAATTACCCAAAAACGATTTCCGATAGTCGATAATAGATTACCCCCGTTGCCCCTTTAAAAGGGTCTAGGGGAAAAGCAACAACATTTTCATTCTTAAAACCCAAAACGGGGTGGAAAAGGGCGGGAATTAACATCCACAACAGTCTAATGGATCCTGTTTACATCTTAGGCACACACTTAGGTTATAAAACCCAAAAAAAAAACTCAAGACCATTCACTATCCCTGCCCTTGAAACCACAGCAGACCCTTAAACCTCATAAACCCACAAATAAAAAAAGTGCCAGAAGGCGTATGATTTGAACCATCTTTTTACTTGAACGGGAAACTTTGGGACTATACCCTGTCCGGGCCCACGGGAAATGAGCCCCAAACCTGCATGCCCCCCAATTAAAAATTTCCCGGAAAAAGGAGTTTTTAAAACCCAAACCATTTTAGTTTCACTGGACATTGCCCTATACCTGCCTGGAACGCAGCATGACCCCCCAAACCTGCATAGCCCCACATTTAAAAAGTCCCGGGAAAAAAAGGAGTTTTCAACCCCCATTTTAGTTTCACGGGACATAAAACTACCCTGCCCTTTGGAACCAGCATGACCCTTAAACCTCCCCTAAACCCAAGTTTAAAAAATTTCCGGAAATGGGAAGCCTTTAAAACCCCCCAATTTTAGTTAAAACTGGACTTTGGGACTATCCCTGCCCGGACCGCAGTATGACCTTTAAACCTTTCTGACCCCCATATTAAAAAGTGCCGGGAAAAGGAGTCTTTCAACCACCATTTAGTTAAATTTGGAAACTTTGACTATACCTGCCCCGTACCGAAAGAATGACAATTAAACCTGCTGCCCCCACAATTAAAAAGTCCCGGGAAAAGGAGTCTTTAAACCCAACCATTTTGGGTTGAACGGCCCAATTGACTAACCTGTCCGGGCCACAGCATGACCCCCAAAACCCTTTCAGGGACCCCCACTTTTAAAAAAAAGGCCGGAAAAATTTCCCTTTAAACCACCATTTTAGTTTCATTTGGACATAACAAAAACCTGTCCTGGGCCACAGCATGACCCCAAAACCTTTTTTAAACCCACAGATCACAAAGGGCACTATGCTATTTTGTACAGTGACGTAAATTTAGTAAAATTTTTTGGTAACTGACATTTGTTTTTTACAGAATTTTTTTAAAGGGAAGTTTTTTTATATTTTACATTTTTATCATTTTGCTTCCCTCCCGGCATTTTTTAAAAAGGTATTTTTTACACTGTAGATGTTTTAAAATTCTTTCCGAAAAACCCCATAAGTAATAAAAATGTCCTAATCACCCCAAAAAATTTCTTATTGAAAAGGGAAAACTGCCCTCCGGTTCTGAGACGATTCACCCCCAATAAATTCTTTGGGTTTTCCCTTTTTTTTTCCCCCCAAAAATCCTTCTTCATTGTTTAGAACAGACTCCCCTGGAAAATCAAAATTTTAAAGCCTCAAATTTTGCAATTTGTGTCCACCCCCTGGCCCCTTTTTTTGACACTACTTAACCTCACAGAAATCATCTTTTTAAAAATCTGTTTTTTTAAAAATTTTAATTGCCCCTAAGGGTGAGAGCCATTGCGGGCCGTCAGCCATCTGTTAAACAGGGAGGCCAGCTGCCGGGGCCCCAGACTTATAGTGGGTGCGGTGGGGAGAACGGGCAGCGCCCTGTAAATTTTAATTAAAACGCGGGTTTTCAGCACCAGGGCAGGAGTTACAGGGGGTTCGGTGAGACCCAGGCTGGCGCCCCGTCATCTATTAACACGGAAAAAAAATCCCCTTAGGGAACGCAGCAAAACAAAAAAACAGTCGTGCTGAAGCAGAGTGCGGAAGCGGAATTTGTGGGGAAAAGACCTCCAGCCTTCCTCTTTACCCCCGGGCCCAAGCCCCGGGTTTAGCGCTTGCCCCCTCCGTAAAAAGTGGGGAAAAAAAATTTTTTGAGCTTCACTTGGAAATACTGGTGGTTAACGCTCCTTTTCCCACCCAGGTCCCTTTTTTTTTGCTTTCTTTTTTCTAAATTTTACTAAAACTGCTGGGGGAAAATTGTCCTGACTTTTTTTTTCCCCTGCCGTGCCCCATACCCCCCATTTCCTCTGAAAAACCTACATCGGGTCAATTTTTCCTGTACCTCCCTTGTACAATTCAAAAGGAAATTTTTTTTTACCAGCTTTTTTTGTACAGGGAAATTTTTTTTAGTATTTTTAAAAATTCTAAAAACCCACTTTTTTAAAATGGGAGGGAAATTTCCCCCCATGTTTTTTGGTTTCTTTTTTTAAAATTTGGGTATTAAAGGGTTTTTCCCTCAATACGGGATTGTACAATTTAGTATTGCTCGACACACCTGATACCAAATCACATGGGTGCTGGGGTATAAATGAACAATCACTAACATTAATAAAAAAACCCCGCCCAAAATTTCGATCGTTTTTACAAAACTTTAAAACCCATCAAAAAATTTGGTATAAAAAAATGAAAATTTCATACAGACAGGACTGTTTTTCATACATATTTTTCGTTCCAAAATAAATCTCATGAAGTATAACGACTTTTTCCCCATACAAAACCCTTTTTTCGGTTCCCCATAGGACCTTCATCAGATAAGCCCGCTTCTTGATTTTCCCTTAATTTACATAGAGGCGCAGGCACGATAGTAAATGAGGAATTGAAGCGAAAAATACGCCACATGGAAAGGAAATGAGAGAGGCGCCTCCCCATTCCCTTTTCCATGTGGCGTTTTTTTACGCTTAAAACCCCTCATCACTATCTGTGCCTGCCTCTATGAAAATTTAAAGAATATACAAGAAGCACTTACTGATGAAGGTCCTATGGGAACCGAAAACGTTTATTATGAACCCGTCCTATACTACATGAGACTTCTTTTTTGGAAACTGAATATATGTAGAAGCAGTCGCTGTACTGTATGAAACCCTCTTTTTTTGATACCAAAGGGTTGTTTTAAAAAGTTTTGAAAAAACGATAAATTTTTTTTTTGTGTGCGGTATATACTTAATTTTAGTCAATAGGGGGATTGATAGCTATGTTAAAGAAATTTTGCAAAAACAAGTCATTTTGCAATATGTGTCCATTAACATGTCCTACCTTTTCCTTTTTTCTGACAGCACCATCACCATTGACCCAAACTTTGACAATTTTGAAGAAAAAGGGTTCTTTTTAAGAAAACAACATTTTTTTATAATGGGACCGGGAGTATAGCTGCATGTACAGAAAAAATGCCCCCAAAAATTTCAAAGCATGACCCTTGACCATTTGGGGAACAATTGTAAAAAGAACAAATGTCTGTTAGAAAAAAATTTTTTTTTTATAATAGGACCTGTAGTAAAGCTCCCATGCACAGAAAAAATCCCCCCCCAAAAATTCAAAAAAATAAACCCCTTGAGCCACTTTTGACAATTGTGAAGAACAAATGCCCTTGTTAAAAAACAAAATTTTTTAGAATGGGACCGAAGTATTGCGAAAATTTTTTTTTCCAAAGCGGCATGCCCCAAAAAATTAAAAAAATGATTTCCTAAAAGCCACGGGTTAAAAAATTTGGTGAGGAAAAAATGCCACTTAAAACCCAACATTTCTGTTCCAAAGGACCTGTTTAAATTGCAGTATCTCAAAGCAACATGCCCCCAAAAAAAATTAAAAAAATATGACTTCCCCACCACTTTTAAAAAATTGTAAAGGAGAAATGCCACTTAGAACCCACATTTCTTTTCCCAAAAGGGAACCATAATTAAAGCTGTATCTCACAGCAACATGCCCCTCAAAACCTTTTGACAATGCGAAAAAATTCAAAAAGATAAAGGGGAAAAAATTTGGAATATGGTTTTGCAAAAAACCCTTTGGGTTTTTTTTACAGTCTCCTCAAAAGAAAAACCCCAGAAAAAATGAACTTTTGGGGAAAAAGAGAAAAAAAACTGCAGTAAGAAATGATCTTTAAAAAAAAAAAAATTTTTCAAGAGACCATTTTTTGTTTTAAAGAGGAATGTGAAGAAAAACCGGGCCAACTAATGGGTGACCTGGGAAATTTGGGGGCCCAAACAAAAAATCATCAGAAAATCCAGGCCGTTTCATCTTGATAAAAGTAAAAAAGGATCCACAAAATCTGTGGAAACCCGGGAAGCCGTTTGTCTTAATACTCCTCCAGCTGTGCTAAAGGTCCCCAGATATGACCGGCTGTTTGGGCAGGACAAAAACCCCCTTTTGGTTTGACGAGCGATCCCCGGCCCTTTGTCCTTTTGGAAACCCAGAAGCTTTTGGGTCCGGAACCCCATGCAAAAAAAACGGTTTGAAAACGCAGATTTTCGTGCCCCAAAATGATCTTAAGCTGGTCTCTGTGTGTTGGAAATTTTGCCCGTCATTGCATGCGTTGGTGGGGGTGGTAAATAAAGATTTTCCAAAAGGTTTACCCATTTTTTTTGGCCCCCCCCCCCCCCCCACCTTGCTTGCTGCCGCTGCCCGCGCTGGGCCCCTACGGGTAAATTGGCACTCCCACCGCTGGGCACGTCGCTGATGTTGTTCCCCCCCGTGAAAATTTGGGGGAACGTTAAGCGATGCAACAAAATGTCCCCCAGTTGAACAATCACCCAAATCCCATTTCCCCCCGCATTTTACTCTCTATTTGGGTGGGTGGGAAGGAAAATGGGTGATTTTGTTTTTTACCGGGGATCCAGGGGGGTGGCCACCCATAACTGTTGTTTTATTTTGATGGCCTTAATGCAAGGGGTCATGTTTTGGGGGAAATGGGGCCTCCCCCGCACTCATCGTGAGAGATGGAGCCTTGATTTCCCAAGCCTTTTGGGGCGGGGCACAGCAAACCCGATCTTCCCCATCTTTCCCCTCCCCTCAAATTCGCCCGGGCCCAAACCCCTTTCCAAGCAGGGACCCTTTGGGAAAGTCCCGGGGCTAGGAATACCCTCCTCCTCCCCTCCGCTTCCCCCCACCCCAGCTTCAACACACCCTGACTTCCTGGGGATGACACCCCGAGAGCTGATGCGCCCCCTTGCAAATAGCCCTGGGCCCCGAACCACTGCCCAATGAAGACCGATAAAATTGTGAAACCCGGGCGGGGCCCTTTTTGGATTTTAAAGGAGAAAAGGCTCCGTGTAAAAGCAAAGTGCCGTCCCCTCCTCCCCTCGCTGGCGGGACCTGTTTTTTTCAGATCCCCCCAACGATCGCCCCCAGAACAAGATCACCAAAAATGGTCAAGCGACAAGGAAATTTTCCACACGACCATTTTTGGGGGCTTTCTTCAAAAACCCGGCCAAAAGGGTGGGAGAGCTCTTTCCCTGCCCAAATCTCGGGGGCTCCCCCACCCCCCAGGGCCGCACCGCTGCTTGTTTGGCCATGTGCACCTTCGTAAAATTTCGTAATTTCCCTTTCCTGCCCGCCCCCCAAAACCCCTGGAGCATGTGGAGGGTGGAATTCCCGCCCGGGTTTCCACTCAACAATGAAACGGTTGAACGGGGAGGCCAAGCTGACGCTGCAAAAAAGCACCCGGCGGGAAAAGAAACAGGGGGCGAAAAAGGCGGAAGGGCAACGTAGATTTGAGCCTTTCCCCAGCAGGCAGGCCCAGACCCGGGGGAAAACCCCTTTTTTAAAAATTTTGGACGACAAGGTTCATGACATGTGCCCGGCAAGGGATTTTGCTCCAGCCTACCGAACTTAAGGGTTTGGGCCCGCAATTTCGCCCGGGTTTTTCGCACCCCCCACCCCTTGCCCGGGACAAGGTTCTTGTCAAACCCCGCCAGCGCCCCCCATCTCGTTGCGGGAGAGCCCCCCACAGCTCCTGACCTTGTGTGGACGGTCCCCCCAAGACAGATTTAAATTTTAACACGGCCCGGTTTCTTCCCGGGGAAAGGAAGCCACCAGAGGGCCTTTGGGGGGAAAAAACCCTTTCAAACCCTCCCCCGGGTTTTTTAGACGTGCGCCGAGCCTGAGAGCCAACCGCCCCCCCCCGAGACATCCACCCAGCTCACCCAGTGAGCTGTCACAGAGATAAAACGGCCCCTTTCCCCTGCTTTCTATCCAGGGGGTCGGTGGGCAAAAAGGGCCCCTTTCCCCGGGCCCCAGATGCAAAAACAAAAAAGCGCTTGAAATTTTAGATAAAACGTGGCTGGGCCCGGGCAGGGGCGGGTTTTCTTTGGGAAAGGGCAGGCCCAAAGGGCCCTGACGTGGGCCCGGGAAACCCCTCTGTTCCACCAACGGAAAGGCCAAATTTCCAAGGCCAAAAGCCTGGGAATGCCACATTCCCGGGATTTGGCTTTTGGGGTGTTTGGGTTAAATGTTTTTTCTTTTGCTCCCAAAACCCGGAAGACAGGGAAGGGTGGCGCAAAAACCTGGGCCCCTTTTTAAAAAAGGGGTGCAGGTCGTCAAACTGGCGGGAAAGGGGAAAAGGGGGGGGATGGGTCCATGGTGGGGCTTTGGGGGTACTCCGGGCAAACGGTTTGGGGGCGAACGGAGGCTGGGGTCCCGATTTAGAAATCTGAGAGACATGGGCACGAGGAAAAGCTTGGGGGTGGGGAGGGGGAGGAGGAAAGGGAGAGACAGAGGGTGTGACCCTGGTTGGAGGCCCCCCGTCGTCCCGGCCTTTTTTGGGCCAAATGTTTTCCTCCATTTCCCAAATCATGCATTCGCTTTCATGGGGACAAAAACATGTTTTGGGGGGGTTTAAAAAACCTGGTTTTTTGGGGGCACTTAAACCTTTACGGCAAAGGCGGTATATGACCCTCCTGGGTGAATCGGGCTTGCTCAAAGAAAAGGGCCCCGGCATTTAGAGGTCCGGGCCTTTTTTTAAACCCATAAAACGAGGGGGGGTTTCCCCCCTGACCGTGGCTGGGCGGAATCATATCCCGCGACTTTTTGCGACCGCCCTCTCCCCTTTTTAGGGGGGGACCCTACTTTACACTACCCCCTCGTCTTCCTCCTCTCCCTTGGGGGAACGCTCGCAAAACCCAAAATTTTGCTGGGAAAAAACCAACCCTTGGGAACCGCAATGTCCCTCCCTCATCAAATCAAAACAGGAAATTCTCGGGCCTGACATTCTTGCTCCAGGGGCGTGGGCTACCAAACAAGAGGGACTGGGAAAGCGTTGGGCCGGGCCGCGCCGGGATTTTTTTCCGATTTACCGGGTTCCTTTTTTTCCCCCTCTGATGGGATCAGTAACTGGGGGGTTTACAGCAAGAAAATCAACCCCCTTTGGCCTCTTGATCTTTTAAAAAATGCCCTTTTACCCCCCCAAAAAAATTTTTTCATCAAAAAGGTCTTCAGAAAAAGGGGTTATCCACAAATTTGGGGGGTACACCCGGGTTTACATTTTGGGCTGCTTCATTTGGGCGGATCGATGATGCTGATGGGCGAAAATTTTTGGCCGTGACTGGGAGGACGAGGAGGTAAGACTGGGTGGGTGCAGGTTGCAAAAAACCCCTGAAAAAACGATTTGGGGACGCGTTTTGTTACGGGGATTCACAGGGCCCCCGACCCAGGGGTGACAGGGCCCGACGGTCCTCCCAATGACGATCCCCCCGGCCCTGCGTGTTGTCCCAGCAAAAGGAAGGAGCAACCCCCTCTTTGGAAACCCCTACCCCCATGCCCTAAACCCCCCCCCTTTTTCTCCTTACCACCTGAATTTTCCCCTCCATGTTCAGAAAAATAAAAAAATTTTAAAAAGGTATGGGAAAAGTTTTTGGGAAAATCTCTTTTTAAAAACCCGGGAAATCAAGCTTTTTCCAAAACCCTCCCTCAAAAAAAAAAATTGGGTGGATTCAAATTTAAAATGCAAGGTGGCTCAAAACAACAAAGCTTGGGCCCGCGCTAAATGAAAAAAACACGTATCTGAAATGTATAAAAGGGATAAAAAAAGGGGATTTTTTTTGGGACCTAAACAAATTTACCTGTGGTTACTACAAAATTGGGTGTAAATTTAAATTTTTTCTGCAAAGAAATTTTTAAAAAAAGCTTGACTGACCAAAAGGAAAAAAACACCCGTCTTAAAAGTTAAAACGGGATAATAAAAGGGATTTTTTGGCACCTATCAATTCACCTGTTGGGGGACTACAAAATTGCTGTATTCAAAAATTTTAAATGAAAAATAATCCCATAACAAAAATTTTACTGACCAAAAAATGAAAAAAACACCTTTTCTGAAATGTATAAAAGGGATAAAAAAGGGGATTTTGGCCCCTATCAATTTTCACCTGGGTGAATAAAAAATTGCTGTAAATTTAAAAAAAAACTGCAAAGTTGATTTTATCAACAAAGCTTTTTACTGACAAAAAATGAAAAAAAAAACCTGTCCCCGAAATGTATCGGGGGTAATAAAAGGTTTTTTTTTTGGCACCTATCAATTCACCTGTTTGGGGACTACAAAATTCTGTATTAAAAATTTAAATGCAAAGAAGATCTACAACCAAAACTTGACACAAAAAATGAAAAAAAAAACCTGGGCCCAAAATGTATAAAAGGGTTTAAAAAAAGGTATTTTTTGGCACCTATCAATTCACCTGTGGTGACTACTAAAGGCTGTATTCAAATTTTAAAATGCAAAGAGATCTATCAACAAAACTTTACTTTACCCCCAAAGGGAAAAAAAAACAGTCTGAAAAGTATAACCCGGATAAAAAAAAGGGATTTTTTTTTGGGACCAACAAATTCCCCCTGTGGTGACTAAATAAATTGCTGGATTCCCAAGGGGACTCTAACAACCCCCGCTGGCCTTTCCAAAGTGAAAAAAAAACGTATCTTTAAATGTATACGGGTTTAAAAAAAGGTAATTTTTTTTTCCCCTACAACCTGTTGACTTCAAAAAAATTCTGTTTTTTCAAATTTAACTGCAAGGGGCTATATTTAAAAAGAGGACTGGGGAAAATTGGGAAAAAAAACACCTATCCCGAAATGTATACTGATAATAAAAAATGGGGTTTTGCACTAACAAATAGACCTGGGAGTTAATAGAAAAGATCTGTATCCTAAAAAAGGCAATGCAATGTCAAACCCAAAATTTTTGGGGTTTTACAATTTTCCATTAAACCCTTTTTAGAGCTTTTCTGTGTTCGCCCCGGGCCCCATTTCCCCCCCCCCCCCCTTCCAAAACCCGTGACTTTACAAAGGGGAGATGCCCTTTAAAAAATTTTCTGCCTAACTACCTAAAAACTTCAAATCCTGGGTCTAACTAACTTTAAGGGTCACAGCTAAAAGTAGAGCTTTACTTTGAAAAAATAGAATAATTTCGCTGACGTTTTGGGCAGAGACAGAGCAAAACTCCTTAAATGCCTTTTGAGGGCGCGACCACACTGGGTCATGAACAGGAAGGGGTGTTCTAGTAAAAAGAGGGCATGTGATTTTTTCCCGCCAAAACACAACCCTACAAAATCCCAAATCATGACGTCGCACACACATCTTTACCCCCGCTCTATTCTGTAAGCTGATTTGCTGGCCGCCAAAATGACAGAAGCGCCGAAAATGGCGCGATATTAATAGATTATGCACAGATTTTAACCTAAATTATCGCGTGATCTAAAAAATCCGATCAACGTAAATACCGTGCCGATTTCAACTTTGTCGATAATAATCGCTCAACACTACTGGAGACCCACCCACAGCCTGAGGAGACAGAATGAGTGAAAAACTTCCTAGTGAATCAGCAACAAACTCATTAGCTCCCCCTAGGGTGGCTGCAGGTTGCCAGGATTTTATCATTTACCCCTTTGACTGCAGGATATTTGGAGCTCTGTATCCAAAAACTGAGCTCGCAGTAGGCCATGTTCACACGGCTTAATTGCGGGACGTATTTCGCCCCGCAATTACACCATGTGCTCGGGAGCGGGGGCGGCAGCCCGCCGGCCCCATAGACATGCATTATCCACGGTGCGTATACGCCGTGAATAATTGACTTGTCACTTCTCTCCCCGCTCGGCGTATTGTCCGAGCACGGAGAGGAGACGTAATCCATAGTTCTCTAGGAGAACTGTGGATTACCGTAATGATTGGGACATATTTCAGCCCGTAATTCGCGCCGTACGGCGTGAATTACGGGCTGAAATACGTCCCAAAATAAGCAGGGTGAACATAGCCTTACAGTGTTTGAGTTTGCTTCATTAAATTAGCAAAAAAACACCAGTTGCCTGCACCCATGGGGTCTGGTAGATAACTAATTCATATTGAGACACCAGTAACTAAAAGTAGGTTCTACATTTCCTACAGACCAGAAAACAAGCAAAACATAAAGCAGCAAAATACTCTGTACTCAGGCTCGGACTGGGCCGCAGGGGGATCGGTGAATCCCCCGGTGGGCCCCCCCGAGCCGCTGTGGGCCCCGGAGGCAGTGCCGTCGCTCCCCGGGGCCCATCCGCGCATCCGGTCACTGAACGCTCGGGCCCTGCGTCCCGAGCGCCCAGAGACCGGGCCCGGTAGCCGGGGACTAATGTCCCCGACTCCCGGGGCTGCGCGGTGTCAGCGGAGCGCAGCGCCACTAGCGCTAGGCCTTCAACCTGCCGGGCGCCGGCCCCTACTGCTGACGTAGGCGGCGCGGTGACGTCACATCATCGAGCCGCCTATGCAGGGCCGCAGTAGAAGCCGTCGGCAGCTCGGAGCGGCGGGAGCCAGAGCCAGAGCCAGGTAAGTGGCTGTTTTTTTTTTTGTTTTTTTTTTTTTTTTTTTTACTCGACCTACAGGGGCCCTGACTACAAAGGGGCCCTGACTACAAAGGGGCCCTGACTATAAAGGGGGCCCTGACTATAAAGGGGGCCACGACTACAAAGGGGGCCCTGACTATAAAGGGGGCCCTGGGCTATAAAAGGGGGCCCCCGGCTACAAAAGGGGGGCCCCGGCTATAAAGGGGCCCTGGGCTACAAAGGGGGCCCTGGGGCCCATACAAAGGGGGCCCCGGCTAAAAAGGGGGGGGCCCTGGCTATATAAAGGGGGCCCTGATTTAAAGGGGGCCTGACTAAAAAGGGGCCGGGCTATAAAGGGGGCCCTGGCTAATAAAAAGGGGGCCCCCTGGCAAAAAGGGGGAACCTAAATAAAAAGGGGGCCCGGGCAAATACAAAGGGGGCCCGGACAAAGGGGGCCCTGATATAAAGGGGGCCCTGGCTAATTAAAGGGTGCCCGGGTTTAAATTTAAAAAGGGGGGCCCCGGCTACAAAGGGGGCCCCTGGCTACAAAAGGGGCCCCTATACAAAGGGGGGGCCCGGGCTACAAAGGGGCCCCTGCTAAAAAAGGGAGGCTCGTCAAAGGGGAGGCTTGATACAAAGGGGGCCCTGGCTAATATAAAGGGGGCCCCGGCTAATAAAAAGGGAGCCCTGGTAAAAAGGGGGGCCCACTATAAAGGGGGGGCCTGACTTAAAAGGAAGCCCTGACTAAAGGGGGGGTCCCGGCTAATTAAAGGGGGCCCGACTACAAAGGGGGGCCCTGATAAAAGGGGGGCCCCCTGGCTAATATAAGGGGGCCACGACTACAAAGGGGGCCCTGACTATAAAGGGGGGCCCTGCTAATAAAAAGGGGGCCCTGGCTAAATTAAAGGGGCCCCCGATAAAAAGGGGGCCCTGGCTAAAAAAAGGAGGCCCGGGCTACAAAGGGGGCCCTGTACAAAGGGGGCCCTGGCTACAAAGGGGGCCCTGCTACAAAGGGGGGCCCCTTATACAAAAGGGGGCCTGACTACAAAGGGGCCCCTGGTACAAAGGGGGTCCCTGCTAATATAAAGGGGGCCCTGACAAAAGGGGGGGCCCCTGGCTAAAAAAAGGGCCCGGGATACAAAGGAGGCCCTGGCTACAATGGGGGCCCGGGAAAAAAGGGGGGCCCCGGTACAAAGGGGGCCTGACTATAAAGGGGGCCCTGTATAAAGGGGGCCGGTAATATAAAGGGGGCCCTGACTAAAAAGGGGGCCCGGGTAATAAAAAGGGGGGGCCCTAGCTAATAAAAAGGGGGCCCTGGAAAATTTTAAAAAGGGGGGCCCGGGGTAAGGAAAGGGGGGCCCCTTTATAAAAAAGGGGGCCCTGGTAATAAAAGGGGGGGCCCTGGCTAATAAAAGGGGGGCCCCTGACTTAATAAAAAGGGGGGGCCCTGACAAATAAAAAGGGGCCCCTGATAAAAAGGGGGGCCCCCTAAAAAAAAAAAGGGGGGCCCCTTTGGCCCTAAAAGGGGGGGGCCCTGGTAATAAAAGGGCCCCCGGGCTAAAAAAGGGGGCCCGGTTTAAAAAAGGGGGGCCCTGGCTAGACAAAGGGGGCCCCGGTAATGAAAAGGGGGCCCCGGGCTACAAAGGGGGCCCCCTGGGTAAAAAGGGGGGCCCCAAAATAAAATGGGGGCCCTGGCTAATATGGGGGGGGCCCCTGAAAAAAAAGGGGGCCCTGGTTTACAAAGGGGGTCCCTGGCTACAAAAGGGGGGCCCCTGGCTAAAAAGGGGGGCCCCTTGCTTTTAAAAAGGGGGGCCCCCGGGGGGTTTAAATTAAAAGGGGGGGCCCCGGCTACAAAGGGGGCCCGGGCTAAAAAGGGGGGGCCCTGACTAAAAAGGGGGGCCCCTGGTTTAATACAAAGGGGCCCTGGCTAAAAAAGGGGGGCCCTTAGACAAAGGGGGCCCCTTGGTACAAAGGAGGGCCCGGCTAAAAAGGGGGCCCTGGTAATAAAAGGGGGCCCCCTGGCTAATAAAAAGGGGGCCCCCTGATACAAAGGGGGAGGCTAAAAAGGGGGGGTTCCCCTAAACAAATTAAAAAAAGGGGGGGCCCTGATAATACAAAGAGGGCCCCTAAATACAAAGGGGGCCCTGACAAAAGGGGGGGGCCCCTGGTAAAAAAAGGGGGGCCCGGGCTAGAAACAAAGGGGGCCCCTGGTAATAAAAAGGGGGGCCCCCTGGCCTAAAAAGGGGCCCCCCTGGCTAAAAGGGGCCCCTGACTAAAATGGGGCCCCTTTACTTTAAAAAAGTGAAAAAAAAACAGCCCCGGGATGATAAAAAATTTTAGTTATTTGCCCCCCAACTGACTAAAACCAACAAAAGAAACCCAAAAAAAATCGAAATGGACAGCCTTAAAAAGATCAAAAAAATTTTTTATTCCCCCCCGGAAATTTTTCAGCTCTAAACGGAGCCTTTTTAAAGTTGAAAAAAGGTCTTTTAAAAGAGCTAAAACGTTCCCGGGAGGAATAAAATTTTTTTTGATCTTTCAATGTGCCTTTTCGATTTTTTTTCGATTTTTTTTTTTATAAGGGGGGACCCTGAAATAATGGGGGCCCTGGCTAATAAAAGGGGCCCCTGGTTTACAAAGGGGGTCCATGGCAAAAAAAAAGGGGGGCCCCCGGGCTAAAAAGGGGGGGGCCCTGACTAAAAAGGGGGCCCTGGTTAAAACAAAGCGGGTTGGCTACAAAGGGGGCCCGTTTACAAAGGGGGCCCCTGTTAAAAGGGGGGCCCTGGGCTAATACAAAAGGGGGCCTGGAAAAAAAGGAGGCCCTAGCTACAAAGGGGGGCCCCGGGCAAAAAAGGGGGGCCCCTGGAAAAAAAGGGGGGCCCTGGCAAATTAAAAAGGGGGGCCCCTGGTTTAAAAACAAAGGGGCCCTGGAAAATTAAAAAGGGGGGCCCGGGCTAATGAAAGGGGGGCCCTGACTAGAAAGGGGCCTAAATACAAAGGGGGGGCCCCTTGACTAAAAAAAAGGGGGGGCCCTGACAAATTTAAAAAGGGGGCCCCTGGTAATAAAAAGGGGGGCCCCTGGTTTAATAAAATTTGGGGGCCAAATGACTACATATGGGGGGCCCCTAACAACCAAAATTTGGGGGGGGCCCTGACAAACCAAAAGGGGGGCCCTGACTTTTTTGGGGGCCATGGTCCCTTTTGGGGGGCCCTCCCTCCCAAAAAGGGGCCCTGGGGGCCAAAAGGGGGGGGCCCTTTGATTCCCTAAATAAAAAAAGGGGGCCCCTGACCCCCCTCCACAGTAGAAAGGGGGGGGGGGGCGACATCCTGCACACTAGCAAAAGGAGGACCCTATCTACTTTTTATACTGTTAAAAGGGGGGGCCCCTTCCCTTCCCTGTATACTACCCTAAAAGAGACCCCAAAACTCCCTTGTATACTACAAAAGGAAAAAACCCCCCCTAACTGCCTGTATATACCTAAAAGGGGCCCCCTAACTCCCCTGTTTTTGTCCCTAAAGGGGGCCCTTTAACTGCCTGTTTACTACCTAAAGGAGCCCCCTTACCGGGTCTGTATGAACCAAAAGGAGGCCTTAACTGCCTGAAATAGTCCCTAAAGGAGCCCCCAAACTCCCTTAAAACTCCCCTAAAGGAGACCCCAAATGTCTGTTTTCTACCAAAAGGGGGGGCCCAAAACTGCCTTTTTAAAATACCTAAAGGAACCCCTAACTGTTGTATAGTCCCTAAAGGGGGGCCCCTTTAAACTTTTCTGGAAATAATCCCTAAAGGAGACCCCAAAATGTCTGTAAAATCCCAAAAAGGAGGCCCCTTTAACTGCCTGTAAAAACTACCAAAAGGGAAACCCCCCAAAAACCCCCTTATATCCCCAAAAGGAAAACCTTAACTCCCCTGTTTACTACCAAAATTGGGGGCCCCAAATGCTTGCAGCCTATAAAAAGGGGGGCCCCCCCCCTTAACAAACCTAAAGTTTACCAACTGGGGGAAACCACCTATCTACAACCTAACTAATTGGACCCCACCAACCTAAACTGTGGGTATTTTTTTTTCCCCAAAAACCGGGGGGCCTGCTTATCTACCGGGGGGGCTTTTTTCCCTACCCCCCTGTGGTAGGTACCCACCAGCCTGCCGGGGGGGGGCCCCAAAACCAATTTGCCCAAGCGAGAGTCTACCTAAAAAAATTGGGCCCAATTGGTTCCCGGGGGGCCCCTTGGGGCCCATTTGCCAAACCTACTTGGGGTCTTCCCTCCCTACCGGGGAATTTTTTAAATTGAGGGGGCGAGCCCATGGGTTTGAAAGAAAAATTATTTTCCAGTGGGTTGGGCCCTTCCCCACTTCCAGCCCCTTAGGAAAAACGGGGCCTCAAGGGTTAGGCTTTTCCCCCGCTCTCCCCCCCCCGGGTAGTTTGTACAGGGGTTTGGGGAAAAATTTGATAAAGAGGGGGCGGGAAATTTGAGGTTTCTAAAAATTTTTGGGTTGAAATTTCTGCCGGGATGAGTGGGGGAAACGGGCAATAATCAGGGGGGGGTTTTTGGAAAAACGGATGCAGAAAAAAAGGGGAATAAGAAAAAACTCATGAGAGAAAGAACGCCCTAAATTCAGATGGGAAATCTCCGGGGGAGTACCTGATTTCGGGGGGTTTTTTTTTATATTGTAATTAAATGGTGACTGAGCTGGTGTGGGGCCACTATGTGGTTTTCCCTTTAAAAGCAGTGTTGTGGGTTTAAATATGGGTTTGGGGGTTTTATATTTGGCAGCGAAACATGGGGTTTCCTGATTTTTTAAGGTGGGGGAAAAACCCCTGACCCTGTATGGGAAATTACCCTTTTACTTTCCTGTGGTGTTTTTTTTTAGAATTGGGGGGGGCGTGACCAAGGGAAAACTTTTGGGGGGGGATTTTGTATGGGGTGGAGGGGGTTTTTTATGTAGGGGGGGGGGGAGATATTGTAGGTGGTTGGGGGGATATTGTATGGGGGGAGGAGGATTTTTAATTGTGGGTGGGGGGGGGTATTGTTTTTGGGGGGGGGGGGGATATTGAATGTGGGTGGAGGGGATATTTTATGTGGGTGGGGGGGGGTTTTTGGGTATGGGGGGTGGGGGGGAGATATTGTATGGGGGTGGTGGGGGAAAATTGATGTGGGGGGAGGGAGATATTGTATGTGGGGGGGGGGGGGATTTTGTATTTGGTGGGCGGGGATTTTGAAATGTGGGTGGAGGAGGATTTTGTATTTGGGGTGGAGGGGGTTTTTGAATTTTGGTTTGGAGGGGGATATTGTATGTGGGTGGAAAAGGGGGGATATTGTGGGGGGTGGAGGGGATATTGTATGTGGGTGGGGGGGGAAAATATTTTTATTTTGGGGGGAGGGGGATTTTTGTATGTGGGGGGGGGGGGGGAATATTGAAATGTGGGTGGGGGGTTTTTTAAAAATGTGGATGGGGGGGGTTATTGTATTTTTGGGGGGAGGGGAATTGAGTTGGGTGGAGGGGGATAGTGTATGTGGGTGGGGGGTTTATTGTATGTGGTGGAGGGGGATATTGTATGTGGGTGGAGGGGGATATTGTATGTAGGTGGAGGGGGATATTGTATGTGGGTGGGGGGATATTGTATGTGGGTGGAGATATTGTATGTGGGTGGAGGGGGATATTGTATCGGGAGGGGGATATTGTATGTGGGTGGGGGGGATATTGTATGTGAGTGGAGGGGGATATTGTATGTGGGTGGAGGGGGAAATTGTTGTGGGTGGAGGAGATATTGTATGTGGGTGGGGGGGATATTGTATGTGGGCGGAGGGGGATATGGTGTGGGGTGGAGGGGGATATTGTATGTGGGTGGAGGGGATATTGTATGTGGGCTGGTGGGGGATATGGATGGAGCTACTTAGCCCTGTGTCTATGATATGTTAGACTGACAGACGTGTGAGACAGACAGATATGTGCGATAGACAGATATGTGAATCTCTTGCTATTGTACTACTCATTACAGTTCTGTTTTTCACACTGTATTATGTGGTAAAATGGGCGTGATTATGTCCGAGAGGATGGTAATAATTTCATGTACAGTAGGGTTGGCCCCCGAAGATCAACTCCCCTGTGGGCCCCAGACCCCCCAGTCTGACACTGTCTGTACTTATAGTTTCATAGTTTGTAAGGCTAAAAAAAAGACAAGTCGTCCATCTAGTTCAGCCTGTTGTGCTAAGGTGTTGATCCAGAGGAAGGCAAAAACCCCCATGTTTTAATCCTGGATTAGTCTGTATCTATCTATTTTGTAGCACTTATACAAGGTGGAAATGTACAGAACTGTATAAACCAGATTAATAAGAGTTTATTTTAGGACAAGGTTTAACAGCTGAAAGAAATAGAGAATAAAACAAGAACATGACCTGGCTGAGTGGTCAGCACTGCCTCCTTGTAGTGCTGGGGACCTGAGTTCAGATAAGACCAGGTCAATATTTATATGAAGTCTGTGGGCCTTATATATGAAAACTGTCTAGCATTAAGACTGTCTTTGTTGCCCATAGCAACCAATCAGAGCTCCCCTTTAATTTTTTAAAGAAAGCTGAGCTTTTATACAGTCTTACAGCTAGACACTTTCATTCTGTTTCCCGAAAATAAGTCATCCCCCGAAAATAAGACCTAGTGCAATTTTTTTCGAGCTTAGAAATATAAGGCCTCCCCTGAAAATAAGACCTAGCTGCAGTCATTGCTACAGCTACCTCCACGCTACACATTAGCAGATCATGTAGATAGCTCTTACTTTGTATGGAGCCTACCTGGACAAGTGTGCTCATTTAAAGGGGTTTTCTTGCTACAAAGATCATATCTCAGATTATGGGGACAGTAAAAATAAGCACTTTTGTAATTGGGTTGCATTACCTAAGTCACTTGGTATAGCAGATATGAGCTTTTCTATGCATCTGTTATCTATTTCTGCTGCTGCTCGTCGGGGCACAACCCCTTTTCTGTGATTGGCTAGTCGGGACACGTCCCCTGCACTGTGATTGGCTGACTGACATTTCATTCAGCCTGTTGGGATATGCTCTGAGACAGGAAACGCCCTGGACATGCCTCCTGCACTGTGATTGGCTGACTGACATTTTATTGAGCCTGTTGGGATATGTCCCCTGACAGGAAACGCCCCAGCCACGCCTCCCTGCGCTGTGATTGGCTGCCTGCACACTCTGTGTTTACTCCCCTCTGAGCTGTTAAAACCGAAAGTATCTCGAGCTATGGGAGAGGGCTGCTGGATCTATACTCATCTACCAGCTCTAAGGTGAATGATCTGACTAATTACTGACTGTTTAACTGATAGATCCCCTCATATAACACAGTCATACAGCCTCCTGCCTGAGAAGAGCGGAGGAGGAGGGGGGGGGGGGCAGAGGGCCTTCCACCCAAGTGATTCATCAGTTGAGGCGGGGTGTATAAATGGTTATAGCCTACCAAGGAGCTTGTGGAGCCTGGGGATGAAGGCTCTGCAGACAAGAGAACACTGCAGGAGGCTGCAGATCTGTTCTGTCCAGACAACCTTCCCCTTCTACTGCAAATACAGAATGATGAAGTCACAGCTCTTCACTGAGGAAAGACATGCCTGCTGATAGGAGAGAAACACTTCCTGACAGGAGAGATGCACCTGCTGAGAGAAGAGACATGCCGGCTGAGTGGAGAGACACGCCCGCTGAGAGGAGACACGCCTGCTGAGAGGAGAGACGCCTCCTGAGAGGAGAGACACACGCCTGCTGAGCTGAGAGACACGCCTGCTGAGAGGAGAGACACGCCTGCTGAGAGGAGAGACGCGCCTGCTGAGAGGAGAGACGCGCCTGCTGAGAGGAGAGACTCCCCCGCTGAGAGGAGAGACGCGCCTGCTGAGAGGAGAGACGCGCCTGCTGAGAGGAGAGACTCGCCTGCTGAGAGGAGAGACACGCCTGCTGAGTTGAGAGACGCCTGCTGAGAGGAGAGACACGCCTGCTGAGAGGAGAGACACGCCTGCTGAGAGGAGAGACACGCCTGCTGAGAGGAGAGACGCGCCTGCTGAGAGGAGAGACACGCCTGCTGAGAGGAGAGACACGCCTGCTGAGAGGAGAGACACGCCTGCTGAGAAAAGAGACTCACCCCTGGATTTCAAATTCAATCTCATAGAATTAGCTGAAGAGCACGAACACTTCAAACGATAAAACCCCTTTAAGTAAAGTGCTACTGCTAGACATGAGAGATTGGGGCCAATGATTCTTAAAGAAATGAAGCCACAAGAAATTCACCATGAAACTCAGGGTTTGGAGAGTGATGTTGATGTTCCAGATGTTGATGACATGGTAAATGTACCATAGATTGTTTTACATGGAAATAGTCACAAGAAATTCTTGATGGAATTCAGAGTTTGGCTGGTTATGCTGATGTCTTTGATGACAGGACTACAGTATAATAATAAATGTTGATTTTTTTGTTCAAGAATAAATGTGAAATCTTGTTTATGGGAAAATACGACATCCCCTGAAAATCAGACCTAGCTCCTCTTTAGGAGCAAAAATTTATATGAGACACTGTCTAATTTTTGGGGAAACAGGGTGCATAAGACCCTGTATGATCTTGATGTAAATTCTGGTAGACTAGCTGTTTCAATAGATTAAACCTAGCAAATACACCTACTGAGCACTTACTACTTTGTTGGGGCTTTTTTTGCCTATTCTTCCATCCTATACTCAGGGCCAGGAAAAGGTATTTTGATGCCCTGAAAAATAGGGTAAATGGCCCCTCATCCCTGGAAAAATTCAAATGCCTGGTCCTGATCTCACACACCCCGCCTGCAGCTGCCCCTCTCTGCCTAGGGGAAATGAGAAAAAAAACACAATTATGTTATCTTTTTTACAGAGGTGCAGTATACATGTCATGTTATCTTTCTTCTGCTGGTCGGTATGATTCCAATGAATTTTTAATTTTAATTTTTTTATTTTTCCATCTACAGACTTGTGTGGGGACTTTTTTTTTGCAGACTGAACCTTGGTTTTCATTGGTACTATTTTCCGATACCTACGACTTTTTGATCACTTTACTTTCCAATTTGTGGTTAGGCAAAACGGCCTAAAATAACCCTTCAATTTTGGAACCGGGTATTTTTATTATGGAATAGATAAGGTTATGTATTAACAATTATCAACCATGTTTAATTCATTAATTGTTTTTCTTTTTTTCTATATGTAAATTGGGAAAAGGGAGGTGCTTTGAACTTTTAATATTTTTTTATATTTTGGAAACTTTGGGTGACATGTCCAAAAATTGGCGGCGCTGCCGTAGTTTTTATGGGCATTAAATCAGTGTAAAGTGCGCCAGAAAGTATGATCCTCTCAAAAATCTGGCATCAGGTATACCTTGCATAGTAAACTTAATGGGCCACATGTATGAAACTGTTTGGGTCAAAACACACGTCTTTGCCCAAAGTAACCTATGGCAAAAAATTGAGTTATAGACCTAAAATTTCATACCCATGTGGCCCAATGTGTCTAAAAAAGTGAATTGCGCAAATCGCGGCACATAGAGCATCATTGGTAGTGTATGTGATGCGCCTCGATAGGCTCATTGCGTTATGGAGGCGCACAGCGTATCATTGCTGCTATATGTAATGTGCCTTTAGGCGGTTCACACGGCGTATTTCAGCGCGGAAATGGCGCCGTTACATGCGCGCCTGGTTTGCGCTGCAGTATGGCGCCAATCCGTCGCAGTAATTACGGTAAACCACTGTTCTCATAGAGAACTATGGATTCCGTCGCTCCTACCCGCTCGGTGAATCCGCCGGGCGGGGAGATAGTGACATGCACATTATCCAGGCGCACTAACCGCCGTGGATAATGCAAGTCTATATGGGGCAGCGGGCCGCGCCCCCGCCCCCCGCACCCGCCCCTTATCAAGCGGGAATTGCAGCGCAATCCGGCTCGCAATTCCGGCTTGATAAGCCGTGTGAACACAGGCCTTAGGTACATATACAATGGTTCCTAGCCTGCGTAAAAGTGCCTGGTTTTGGTTACGACAGTTCATTTACATCAAGAATACGGCATCAAAAGTGTTTTTGGCGCAAAATAGACCAAAAAATGGCGTTTATGTATTGGGACATGTAACCCTTTATTTTTTACTTTTATTTTAGTCTCTCAAGGTTACTTGACTACTGGGGGGCACTATTACTTGTACACTATCCTCCAATACTAATACTCCTGCACAACTGCCTAGATGTTGAGGAGACAGAGACTATGGCATCTCAGAAGATAAACAGCAGAGATCGGAGTTATCTCTGGTCACGACCACTAAAGCTGGCACCCACTGTGTATGGAGAGGGCCCAGCTCATGAGCCCGTTCAATACATTCTTGCGTCTCCTTGATTTGCCAATCAGCTTCCTCTGCCTACCTGTAGTCGTGGCCCTGGCTCTACTGGCTGGCATTGTGCCATAATAAGATGCATGGGCTGCATTTAGTACTTTGTTTGTAAGGACAAAAAAAGACAGACGTCCATTCAGCTCAACCTAGTGTCCTACAGTATTGATCCACAGAAAGGCAAAAACCCCATAAGGAAGAGGCCAAATGTCCTCATTTTAGGGAAAAAAAAATCCTTCCAGACTCCAATCTAGCAATAAGAATATATCCCTGAATCAACAACCCTTCTCCAGAATCCTGCTCACTATAACTTGTTATATTATTACATCTAGAAATGTATCCAGACCCGTTCTCCAGAATCCTGCTCCTTAAACATGTAATATTATTGCATCTAGAAATGTATCCAGACCCTTCTCCAGAATCCCGTTCACTAATAACCTGTTGATATATTACAACTAGAAAATGTATCCTACCCTTCTCCAGATCCCTGTCACTATAACTTGTTTATATTACTACATCTAGAAATGTATCCAGACCCAACTCCAGAAACCCCAGTCACTATAACTTGTTATATATTATCATTATTTTCTAGAAATGAATCCAACCCTTCTCCAGAATCCCCGGTCACTAGTACTTGTTATAAATATTACATCTAGAAATTATCCAGACCCTTCTAGCCTTCTCCAAATCCCGGTCACTAGAACCATGGTATATAAATTACATCTAGAAATTATCCAGACACTTTTTTGAACTTAGTGAATTCACCATGACAAGTTCCACAGTCCTCACTGTCGTACAGTAAAGTATCCCTTTATATGTTTATGTAAAACTTTCTTTCTCCAAGTCACGTATAGGAACGCCCTCATTGTTTCTGGATACAAGAGAGACTCCTATATTTACCTTGTATATTTATACATATTTATTTATGTCCCCTGAAACCATCTTTTCTCTAAACTAAATAACCATAATCTTGCTCATCTTTCTGTCCAATATAAAAAAAATAAAATTAAAATGTACTTCTAATAAGGTTGTTTGGCGTTTCTCCCACCAGAACTTTAAGGGCCAGTTCACACGGCTTATTGCCAACGAAATTGCGGGACGGATTTCACCCCGCAATTACGCCGGCTGCCGTGCCGCCGTAAATAATGTGCATGTCACTCTCTCCCCGCTCTGCATATTCGCCGAGCGGGGAGGAGAGATGGAATCCATAGTTCTCTATGAGAACTGTGAATAACCGTAATGACAGGGACGGATTTCAGCCGTACTGCAGCGCAAGTACGGTGCACAGTACAGCTGAAATCCGTGCACAAATCAGCCGTGTGAACGAGGCCTAAAAGTGCTTGTGGACAATTCTGTTGTGGTTGTTCAGGCAACAATATAGCGTCAAAAGTCTTTCTTGCTACTTGGTTTCCTCTGAAATTGGCCCTAGTATCTACAGAAAATATATTCGTATATTCTATGCACCTTCTTACCACTTTATCCTTATGTCTTGTAGCTGTTAAATAAGTTTAGAGGCCGGGTCGCTTATTCTGACTATCTGCTATGAGATTGTTGCTTAGCTGTAGAAGTCTAGCAATCCTATGTAATCCTATGCTCCGTTCCCACCTCCTACAACTGCTTACCTGTTCTTTTCTCTTATGTTCTACCTTCTGAAAACTTTAACAACTATTGTTCTCCATTCATTTTTCTTTTCCCTCACGCCTAGCTTAAAGGGGGTTGTCTCACTACATTGATTTGTCCTGTTTTCTTGGTTTCATTCTGAATTCAGGTGGCGGTGTTTACTGCCTTCTATTAGGCTGCAGTAGAAGCCAGGTCTGTAGCTATAGCGACCAGTGCTGGCGGCCTATCATGAGAGATAAAACAGGTCTGTAGCTATAGCGACCAGTGCTGGCAGCCTATCATGAGAGAGTAAACAGGTCTGTAGCTATAGCGACCTGAGGAGATGATGCAGGCCCATACAAGAGGGATATCAAAGGAATAGGAGGACACTGTTAATGGACACATATACAAAGTGACTTGTTTTTGCAAGATCTTCAACATAAAAAACAATCCTTATAGTGAGACAACCCCTTTAATTCAGAATCAATCCATGTTGACAGTCTGAGATCATGTGGTTTACCCATTATGCAGTATCTTGTATTAAAAACTCAAGTAGTTGTTAAATGGGTTGACTTTCATCATTCTATACCCCATGGTGATCTGATATTCTGTCAAATGAACCACTTTACCTTAAATGTCCGACCGGTAAAAGGGCTACTGACTGTTTATGTGTGTGTGTCTTATTAAATGATAAGCTCTGGTGGCTACCATGACTCATGTCTCTGAATGTGTCCTGTATATAAACATGGCGCCATATAGATAATGGTAAATGGAACGAGAGAAGACCAAGAATGAGGAAGACTGACAACAAGGGCTGAGAACTTTGTCGTTACCAGCATGTAGTTTGACGTAGTATCCTCCACAGCAGTGATGATCCGGCTTCACCATGAAGACTTGACCCGCACAACATATCCGTGATGCACTGTCAATGGACGCAAGGTAATCCTGTTCACAGCACTCATATCCGTCCTGTCTGTCATGCAAAACATTGCGGCAACATTCCTGTTACAGGAAACATAAGTCAGACGTCACCGTATAATAAGGTCGGAGGTGACACAAGTTTTTATCTTTGTGCAAATATAAAGAAATGGATCAAAGTATTTAATTCATTTCTATTTAATTATATCTAAAATACATTAGTTAGTTTGGTTAAAGGAAACATTCGCAAGCTCTCCCTGCTACCTCCTTGCGTCTTGCACAGAAGTGATCCAATCTGACAGTCTTTTATTCTTTCCGCGCTGTTTAACCCTTTAGACGCCGCGGTAAAGATGGCCGCAGCGTCTAAATGAATGAAAAATGGTGCTGTGCATCGTTCTTCAGTCCGATCGGAACATCAGCGATAAGATCGCTGAGTTCCCCGAACGGGCTAACATGGCAGACGGGGAGCCTTGTGACGGCTCCAATGCCTGCCAGGTTCCTCTCCTGGCCTGCCCCAGCAGGGGGAGGGAAGTGGGGAACCGCCATCTTTGGTACAGCCTAATTGCATTTGTCTAATGGCAATGCATTAGGCTGTAATAACGATCTAGTCCCCTAGTGTGTAAGCGCCCAGAGGCCACAAAAATTTTAAAGTAAAAAAAAAAAATAATAACGTTTTAAGTGTAAAAAAAACAGTATAAAAATCACCCCCTTTCCAACCAATTTACAAATAAAAAATAAAAAAAAAAAAGTACACATATTGTACTCACGTCCGAAAAAGACCGATCTATAAAAATCTAACATTATTTATCCAGTATGCTGAACATCGTAGAAAAAAAAATTCCAAATGCCAAAATTGCGTTTTTTTGGTCATTTCATGACCAAATTGGAATAAGAGTGTTCAAAAAAGTTGCATGCATTCCAAACTGATAGCGATAAAACGTACACTTCAGCCAGCAAAAACTAGCCGCTCACTGATGTCCGTGAGGTGGTTAGTACAAAAAAGTTATTGTCGCACAAAAATGGGTCGCCGGCGGCGCAAATTTCAATATAAAAATGTGGAATATATTTTTACGCCACCAAAACATAAGGAAACCCTACATGTATGGTATTTGCCGATGCGGTAATCAACATGTAAATACAGATAAACACATCATTTTTACATGAAGATATGACCGCCGCAAAAACAAAACTCCCTGCGGACATGTCGCAAGTAAATTTTTTCACATTTTTGCCCCACTATCAATTTTTTTGCTGCTCCCCAGTATATTTTACAGTAATATGAATACCACCACTGGAAAGTGCAACTTGTCCCGCAAAAAAAAGCCCTTATATGTCAATTTAGGAGGAAAATAAAAACGTTAGTGCTTGTTGAGAAGAGCAGGAGGAAAAAAAATGAAGGTAATATTTTTGTTGTTTATTTGTATAAACAGGGTTAATATATTAAAGAGAACCATGTCCACATAGGTTTATGCCCCCTTGCATAGGCACACAGATCTTAGTGTCGACTGCTGTTTCCACGCTGTGTCGCTTATTCTATAAGATTCCTGTAGCCTTTAGAGATTTAATGCTCAATCTTATTATTCATGAGCAGGTGATATGCCACGCCCACCACAAGGAAAGCCCCGCCCCACTGACAGTTATTCACATGTTTCTACTACCTATTCAAAGTAATAGGTTTATCAGTTGAGGTGGGCGGGGCTAGCCGCAGGTGGGCGGGGTATGACTTTTCTGGCTGAAAACTGCAGATTTGAGCATTATATACTCAGCAAGAGGGGCAGGTTCTCTTTAATTGCACAAGCCTTTGAGGCAGTCGCTGCAAACAAACGATTTCTCTAACTCTCAATGAGACTTCTGCACTGTCCACAGGTATTTGGCCCACTCCTCATGAGCTGCTCCAGTTGTCTCAGACGTGATGTTGCCTTCTTCAGGCTGCAGGTGTCAGCTCCTTCCACAGATGTTCAATAGGAATTAGGGCTCATAGAAGCCACTATAATCCAATAACTTGCTCTCAGTCATTCTTGGATGTTTCTAGCTGTGTTTTTGGGTCATTTTCCTATAAGAGGATCCATGACCTATGACGAAGATCAAGCTTTCTGACACTGGGCAGCACATTTTTCTCCAGAATACCTTGATAGTCTTGAGATTCAAGACACCTTGCGCCAGTTGCAGCAAAGAAAACCCAAAACACAATGGAACTTCCTCATGTTTTACAGTAGGTACAATGTTTTATTCTTTGTATGCTTCACTTTTGCATCTGTGAACAAAGATCTGTACATCTGTAGGGAGGCAGGACCTTAGGTAGGTGGGTGGGTATGCGGGGACTTAGGTAGGCAGGAGCCTATGTGGATTGTCCCATCCTTAAAGGGGAGATCTGAGAGTCAAGACAGCTCAGTGGTTCATCAGGGCATGATAAAAAATAGAAGACTCATACTTACCTACCCAGATCTCCTATCCTGGTCATGCACCACTTCCCATCAACTGTTCACTGGTGGAACAAGAGTGCAGCCAGTTACATCATGTGCACGTTACATTGTGGCCTCTGATTGACTGCACGTGTCACATGAACAATGAACGTTCAAACTTAATTCCTGGATGTATGCAGCGGCCACCGGGACAGAAGAGGTGTGTCTGGGAGGTAAGTATGATTCTTATCTTCTGTTTTTTATCAAGTCCCAATGGACCAACAAGCATTCTTGACTCCCGTAACACGCCCTTAATATTGTAAATTCAGGAAGGAAACCAGCTCCAAATCCAGATTCGGCAAAATGTGTAAAAAAAACCTCTTCTTTATTTATAAACAAGTTTAAAATCACTTGTTGGACATGAATCTCATTGCACATAGCTCATTAAAGGGAATGTGTCATCAAAAATGACTTATCGCCTAACTCACTTTTTTATGTTAAACACATTTTTTTAAGAATTTTTGTAATTTTCCGTATCACTTCAATATATTTTAATACTTCTTAAAGAGAGCCTTCACATAGTTTAAGCCCCCATATGCATGAGTGGCAGCCCAAGCAAGTGACAGAAGACCCTGCTGTTTCCAGCAACGTGTCCCTTATTCTGTAAGAAGCTTGGAATTTTTACGTGTATTTAAATAGCTCAAAACTATCAGCAGTTTTCAAGCCAGAAGAGTTCATTCGAAAGATTCAGTTTGTTTTTTCAAACCCCGCCATCTGAGGCTAGCCCCGCCACCTCACGTGTACTGATAAACCTATTACTTTAGTAATAGGTAGAAACAGTTTGAATAACTGTCATAGGGCGGGCCTAGCCTTATGGTGGGCGGGCTAACACCTACACATGAATAAGATTTGATGGGTAAAATAATGCTCTAAAACTGCTGCATCTTACAGAATAAGGGACACAGCGCTGAAACAGCAGTCTGACACTAGCTTGTGCTGCCCACAGCAAGGGGGCATAACCTATGTGACAGGGTCCCTTTAAGTCCTGCCATTTTTCACTTTGGCCACTAGGCCTAATAATAGCCTGAAATACTGTACCTTTCAGTAAGATGAAAGATTTTCCAGGCAGTCCCTCATCTATCAGTCACAGGCAGGATTACACTGAAAGGTGATACGAATGTATATAGATAACACAGGATCCACCAGACACAATAGGAGATGTCACTGCTCCCCCTATGCCCTCTGTGCACATTGACTTCTTCCCAGTTCACAAAGCCTAGAAAACTCTCCTATGAATGTCAATGGGTCTGTTCCTGTTCACAGGCTTCTATGTGCAAGAAGCTGCTGTAAAGTATCTCTCTAAATACTGTTAAAGCAGTGCAGGCAAGAAAGCCTCTACCGACGCCTATACACATCCATGTCAACTTTTTAGACAGCCAAAAAGGGAGACATTTTCAGGATTGCGTTGTATCCATTGATGAAATAATAATAATAATAATAAATAATGAAACCTTTATTCTATACGCGCAACATATTTCCGCAGCACTTTTACAATACAAGGGTAAACAGTACAGTCATTACACATTACAAGTACTGACATATGAGACACCAAGTGTGAGGGGCCCTGCTAGAAAGCTTACAATCATTAGGGTGTATGGGTGAAACTACGTAAGAAGTGGCCAAGTTTACAATGTCCGGCCATGTTTCATAAATAGGTGGTGTTTTACATGAATAATGGAATACCTGCCACCCAGACAGAACAATCTATATACAAGAAAAAAATAAGGTGCCTGGTGATGCCCAAGTGCAGGGAGTGACAGAGGTGTGTGATAGCATTAGGGATCTTGGTGGTAACCCCAGCACCGAGAAGATGTATTTTCAGTGCCCGTCTTAAAACTGTGATGGTTGGTGAAAGTGCCTGATCGCCCGCGTTAGCATATTCCAGAAGGAAATTGGTGCCCGCACGTTGAAATCATTGTAGCGGGCATGGGAGGTTCGGATGATAGAGGAAATGTAGTCTGATATCATCAGCAGAGTCGGATAGCACGGGTAGGCGGTAGACAGTGACAAGGGAGGAGATGTAGGGAGGAGCAGCGCTGTGTGGAGAGCATTATGGTGAGAGTGCTGGTTTTATACTGTATCTGTACTGTATGGGCAACCAGTGCAGAGACTCACACAGGGTAGAGCATCAGTATAAGCGCTGGAAGAGAAAGATGAGCCCAGGCTGCTTCATCTGGACCAGATTTGGAGAGGGAGAGTTTGCAGAAGGGAGACAGATAACAAGGAGATGCAGTAGTCAAGACGAGAACGAATAAGAGCATGTAAGTAGTTATTTAATATACAGCCAGGAAGCAATCGATACCTTTAAAGCAAAGAAGTCAGTTTATTGACACAAATCTATTTCCTAAATGAAAAAGAGGGACATTTATAGAGAGACAGAGGGACAAGGGTTAAATTGGGAGACTTGGGAAGTATATAATAGTGGCCCCTTCAACTGGAAAATAAAAAAAATGCAGCCCCACCAGCCAACAAAACGGACGATCAGTGAACCAATGGCATTCTGAGGATTCCCTCAGACTATGCTCCAAGGCTCCCGGCGACTGCAGAGTGTTCCCAATGGATAGGACAGCCCTTCCTGGGGCCAATGGTTACCTGTTACACCCCTGATATTTAGTATAAACTGTGCTTTTCTTGCTTTTTCACTTTTCTTATATTTTCTTATTCTATTCATCTTGATATTTTTTTTTTACACCCGCCTTACATTTCCTTTTTATTATAATCTTTTTTTTTCTCTTTTTTTTATTGATTTTTTTTTTTCTCTGTCTTCCTTCACTTTTTTTTTTTTATTTTTATCTGTTTTCTCTTTCTTTTTTTTTTTTTTCCTTTTTTTCCTATTTTTTCTCCATTTCCTTTTTTTTCGCTTTTACCTCTATTATTCTCTTTTATGCTTACTTGCTCTCTTTTTCCTTCTGCTTGCTTCTCTTTTCTTTTTTTTGTTTAGCTTTTTTCTTTTTCTTTCCTTTCTTTTTTTATTCCCTCTTTTCTTTTTTATTATGGCTTTTTCTTTCTCTTTTCTTGCTTTTTTTATATCATTGCTCGTGCTTATTGTTCTTTCCCCTTCACTATGTTATGTTATTTTTGCTTCTTACACTTTGCTCTGCTTATTTTCCTTGTTGTTCTTTTTTCTTTTCTTTTAAACTGTGCTTCGTTTATTTCTTGTTCGTCTAGTTAACTGTCTTTTTATTTTTTTTTTCTTTTCTTTCTCTTCTCTTTTCTGTAGTCTGTCTTTTTTTTTTTTTTTTTTGTTCTCATTTCTTTATTCTTTTATTTTTTTCCCCTTTTGACCTCTCGTATTCTTTTATTTTTCTTTTCTTCGTTTTGGTTCTTTTTTTTTTTGTGTCTTTTATTCTTTTTATTCTTGTCTTTTTTTTTACTTCACTTATGCTGTTGCTTCCTCTTTCATTTTTTTCTATCTTGTTTTATTTATCTCTTTGTCTAAGTATGCATATATTTTATTTTTCCCTTTTTCAAATCATTTTTTCTTTTTCTTTCTTTTAATTTTTTTTTTTCGTTAAGCTTTTCATTCTTTGCTTTGTTTTCTTTCCACTTTCTTTTTGTTCTTTCTTTTTTGTTTCTACATTGGTTTTTTATATATTGCTTTCTGTCTATTTGTTTTTTTACTTTACTTGCTTCCTTTTTATTCTTTCTTTGTTTGCTTCATTTTTTTTCTCCTTTCTTCAACGCTGCTTTTATCTAATTAACCCCTAACTCTTTCTTTTCTAATTTTCTTTTCCTTTTTTTCCTTCTCTGCGGCCTTTTTTCACTTCTTTTTTTTATTAATGTTTTTTTATTTTTATCATTTTTCTTTCATTTCTTCAGTCTTTTGCTTAATTTGTTATTTTTTTTTTTTTCTTTTCTCATACCTTTTATTTTTTCTCCTTTCTGCATTCCCTTATTCCTCTTTTCACCTACTCCTTATTTTTCTTCGTTTTCTTTATCTATTTTTTATTCCTTTTTTGTCTTGCGTTTTTCGTTTTTTTTGTTCCTTGTTCATTTATCTTTTTTTCGAGGCTCCCGGGTGCCTAGTGTTCCCAATGGATAATAAATCCTGGCCTGGGGCCAATGGTTACCTGATAGTTAGGGTATGTTCACACGGCTTATTTTAGGACACATTTCGCAGCGTATTTCGTGGAATATTGCGTTTAATACGCAGGGAAATGCGCCCCATATTTACGATAATACATAGTTCTCATAGAGATCTATGGCTTACGCCTTGTCCCCCCGCGCGTACAATACGATCGGAGATAAGGGACATGTCTATGGGGCTGAAGGGCCACCACCCCCTCCCCCACGCCACGGGAGTACGCACTTATCAGCACGAGCTCCCGAAACACACAATGAATAGCGGCACGAACTGTACGCGCCACAATAAATCGTTTGAACATTTCCTTAGGCTGATTTTACACGGCAAAGGCTAAATACCGGTCTGTTGTTCTGGACTAGTATTTGGTATTTTTTTTTTACGCGGGGGGGGGCGGCTTTTGTCCACGGTTTGCGAATTCAAGCCGTCCCCCTTTGCACCGACATGTTCATGTTCTGCCCAAAAATCAGGCGGAAGAATGAACCGGCGACGCCAGTAAAAAACTGTCCAGCGGAAAATCCGTACAGTGGGGACTGCTCGGATTTTCTATTAATGTCAATGTAAAAGGTTTACTGTTGGTTTACAGACGGCTTTCGAATCTGAAAACTGCAAGTAAAACCGACGGAAAACTTTAGTATAAATTTTTGTGGGACTAAGACTAAATCCCCTTAGCTTTGGTCAATTAACGTCCGACAGTCGGCTGTTTTTTTTCTGTTGCACATCTGCAGTTTTGTCACATCTTGCGATAAAAACGCGGTCGGTTCTCGTTTTTTGCCGCCCCCCTTACAATTGATTGTATGGGAAGACTACAAAAAAACTCAAAGTTCCGGCGTATTATACAACATGTTGTATAATCCGCCGCGCCAGAAGACGAGCAGAGAAAAGACGAGCTGTGTAGACTACAGGTCGTTTTTTCTATTTAAAGAGAATGTGTCATCAAAAATGACTTATTGTTTAACTCGCGTCTTTATGTTAAAACACATTTTTATTGAATTTTTGATTATGTTTTTTTTTTTTTTTTTTTCCTTAACACTTTCAATATTTCTTAATCATTTTTAAGTCCTGCAGTTTTCACTTTGGCCTCTAGGCCTAACAATAGTCTGGCACTTCCTGTCCTGTAGAGAGAGATTTCAGCAGTGTGCTCATTATCAGCACAAGCAGGGTTACACTGAAAGGAGACACCAATGTGTATAGAGAACACAGGATTCACCAGTCACAACAGGAGATGTCACAGCTCCCCCTCTCCCCTCCCAACACACTGATTTCTTCTCAGGTCTCAGAGCCTAGAAAACTCTCCTATAGAAGTCAATGGGACTGAGTCAGTCTTAAAGGGGTTGTCTCACTACACTGATTCGTCCTGTTTTCTTGCTTTCATTTTGAATTCAGGGACGTGTTTACTGGCTTCCACTAGGCTGCAGTAAAAAACCCGGTCTGCATTTATACAACCAGTCTGGCAGCTACATGGAAATAAACGGGGTCTGTAGCTAAGCAACCTGTGCGGCAGCCTATCATGAGAGACGAACAGGTTGTAGCTATAGCGACCTAGGAGCTCAGCAGCCCAACAAGGGGGTGTTTTTCAGAATGGTAGGACCCTGCTAATTGGAACAAAGTGACTTTTTTTTTCAACATTTTAACATAAAAAGCATTCCTTGAGTGAGAAAACCCCCTTTAAGCCTTGGGCTGAGCTTTAGTACCACGTTGGCACCTATCAGGAGGATTGAACAGGTCTGTACTTAGCGCCCATGCGGACCCAACAGTAAGACGAGCAGATCTTAGCTATGCAACCACGCTGGCACCTACAGGAGAATCAAAAGGCTGTAGCCATAGCGACCAGTGCGGGCACCCTATCAGGAGAGCGAACGGGTCTGTACATACGACCAGCACGGGCAGCCTATAGGAGGATCAAACGGGCTGTAACTATAGCGACCCACGGCAGCCTATCGGGAGAGACTGAGAAAATTGTAGCTATGCGACCGCGGAAGGCCTACGGGAGAGATTGAACAGGTCTGAAGATAGGGACCAGCGCTGAGGCCTAGCGGAGAATTGAACAGGTCTGTACATAGTGACGGGGACTATGCAGCCCATACAATAGGAGATTTTTGGGAAAAAAGGTGGGCATTTTTAAGGACATATATTGCAGAGTGATTTGTTTTGCAAGATCTTTAACATAAAAAGCAATCCTTGTAGTGAGACAACCCCTTTAAGTCTATGGGCTGCCTGAACGATCCAAAAATATGATCGTTTTTTTCTATGCAGCGGAGAATTTTCTGAAAGCAAACAAACTTTTAGAGCCTCTTTGGACGCATCTCCGCCAGCGGGATCACTTTTATGCAGGAAATTAAAAAAAAAAACCTGTCCGCTCATCCCATCCGTAACCTGTCATTTGTTGTCAGCAATTGGAAGGAGTTTGATAAATAAATAAAATCCCGGCGTCATAAAACAGCCGACATTGCAGTCTCTCCCCTCTCCGCAGAATCCTCGCATCATCCATTTTCAATGTGAAAGGTTCAGAAACCGAGAAAGCCAAGGAAAAAAAAAAAACCTGCAGCCGATGCGTCCAAATTAAATTATCGGGGTTGACGCTGACTTGAGAAATTCAGTTTGATTGAATTAGTTATTCCGAGCAAACGGCTTTATTGGTCGGAATGGGACGAGTCGGCTTTACTGGCCGAGCTAATGTTAGACGCTCTTCATCCCATCATTACGTCTTTGTATTCTGTCCATCTGGCACTAAATGATACAATACGACCACACTGGCTGCTTTGTGAGCGTCGCCTCCCAATGTAAACGCTTTGTGATTAAGCCCAAACATATTCAGTTAATCATCCTATAGACATAATAAACCCTCGTTGACGAGCAGCGACGTCCGGCCATAAAAGGAGACCCAATTATTGCCGTAATAGAGTATAAAGGGCCGAGAGGTGGGATTTTTCATGCTAAAAACGGTCGTTTTACCCCCATTAGTCACATCATTCCGTCATTTAGAACCGCAACGGAATAACATAATGCAGGAATCATAGAAGCGATGACCGGACGATGACATTCGCCTCATTTTCCCGCAACCTTAGGCGAGACTCGTACACTTCCGAATAATTTATAATTCTCTTCTCAATCAGATTTTAATTACTGTCTCCTGTACGGGGGCCTATTTGGTGAATTTACTAATAGCTCGCTCGTCGGAGAACCGCTGTGTGGCTGTTGACAAATGGCTGCATTATTTCATTACGGCTCGTCAGCTGAGAGTTTCCAGCGCAATTTGTCAATAAAAGCCATTTGGAATCTCCCGCCGTGCGGTTCCACATATTGATCCGGAGCCTAAATTGCAGTTAATAGAAGAATTAATCTGCGAAATACAATCATATATAAAAAAAAATCCTCCTGGAAGGTCTTTTCACGGCGACTTGACGGGCAAACAAGTGGCCACTTGTGACGGAAGTGACATTGATTTTCAATAAGGGGGAATTGGGCGAATTAACTGGGAAGTTGGATAAATTTCTCGATGGACTTTGCGGTCAAGTAGTTGATGAGATTAGGTAGACATGACTGCTTTATTCCAGAAACAGCACCACTCTTGTCATAGGCTGCGTTTGGTATTGCAACGTAATCTAAGAAGCAGCGCCACTCTTGTCTATAGGTTGTGTTTGGTATTGCCGCTTAGACAAAGAAACAGCGCCACTCTTGTCATAGGCTGCGTTTGGTATTGCAACTTAATCTAAGAAAGAGTGCCACGCTTGTCTATAGGTTGTGTTTTGGTATTGCTGCTTAGACAAAGAAGCAGTGCAACTCTTGCCCATAGGCTTTGTTTGGTATAGCAACTTGGTCTTAGAAACAGCGCCACTCTTGTCTATAGGTTATGTTTGGTATGGCAGGTCAGTCTTAGAAACAGCGCCACTCTTGTCTATAGGTTACGTTTGGTATGGCAGGTCAGTCTTAGAAATAGCGCCACTCTTGTCTATAGGTTATGTTTGGTATGGCAGGTCAGTCTTAGAAACAGCTTCACTCTTGTCTATAGGTTATGTTTGGTATGGCAGGTCAGTCTTAGAAACAGCTTCACTCTTGGCTATAGGTTATGTTTGGTAGGGCAGGTCAGTCTTAGAAACAGCTTCACTCTTGGCTATAGGTTATGTTTGGTATAGCAGCTCAGTCTTAGAAACAGCGCCACTCTTGTCTATAGGTTGCATTTGGTATAGCAGCTTGGTCTTAGAAACAGCGTCACTCTTGTCTATAGGTTGCATTTGGTATAGCAGCTGGGTCTTAGAAACAGTGTCACTCTTGTCCATTGGATGTGCTTGGTGTAGCAGCTCAATCTCAGAAACAGCACCACTCTTGTTTATAGGCTGTATTTGGTATTGCAACTTAGTCTAAGAAACAGTGCCACTCTTGCCTATAAGCTATGTTTGGTGTAACAACTGAGTCTTAGAAACAGCGCCATTCTTGTCTATAGGCTATTTCTAATATTGCGGTTGAATCTAAAGAACAGTGCAACTCTTGCCCATAGACTTTGTTTGGTAAAGTATCTCAGTCTAAGAAACAGCACCACTCTTGTCTATAGTTTGTGTTTGGTATAGCAGCTCAGTCTCACAAAAGAAACCACTCTTGTTTATAGGTTGCGTTTGGCATTGCAGCTTAGTCTAAGAAACAGCGCCACTCTTGCCCATAAAGCTGTGTTTGGCATTGCAGCTTAGTCTAAGAAACAGCGCCACTCTTGCCCATAAAGCTGTGTTTGGCATTGCAGCTTAGTCTAAGAAACAGCGCCACTCTTGTCCATTGACTCTGACATTATCGCCCAGATTTGAGAAATAGCGCCACTCTTGCCCATAGGCTGTGTTTGGTACTGCAACTTAGTCTAAGAAACAGCGCCATTCTTTACAATAAGTTATTTTTGGTATAGCAACTCAGTCTTAGAAACAGAACCACTCTTGTTTTTAGGCTGTGTTAGATAGTATAGCTCATTCTCAAAAACAGCACCAGAGTGGTTTATAGGCTGTGTTTGGAATTGAAGCTTAGTCTAAGAAACAGCACCACTCTTGTCTATTGGATGTGTTTGGTATAACAGCTCATTCTTAGAAATCAGCACCACTCTTGTTTATAGGCTGTGTTAGATAGTAAAGCTCATTCTCAGAAAGAGCGCCACTCTTGTCTATAGGCTGTGCTTGGAATTGGAACTTAGTCTACGAAACAGCGCCACTCTTGCCTTATGACTGACATTATAGCCCAGATTTTAGAAACAGCGCCACTCTTGCCCATATGCTGTGCTTGGTATTGCAGCTCAGTCTCAGAAACAGCGTCACTCTTGTTTATAAGCTATGTTAGATAGTAAAGCTCATTCTCAGAAACAGCGCCAATGTTGTCTATAGGCTGTGTTTGGAACTGGAGCTTAGTCTAAGAAACAGCACTGCTCTTATCTATAGACATGACCATGGACATGAGTGGCGCTGTCTCTTAAAGAATGCAGTAATGTTTTTCTAATGTCCTAAACTCTTATACATAGTTACAAAGTTTGTAAGGCTGAAAAAAGACAAGACGTCCATCCAGTTCAGCCTGTTGTGCTAAAGTGTTGATCCAGAGGAAGACAAAAAACCCCCATGAGGTAGAAGCCAATTGTCCTCATTTTAGGGAAAAAATTCCTTCCCGACTCCAATCTGGCATCAGAAAAAATCCCTGTATCAGCGACCCTTCTCCAGAATCCTGGTCACTATAACAAGTTATATTATTACATATAGAAATGTATCCAGACCCTTCTCCAGAGTCCTGGTCAATAGAACTTGTTATATTATTACATCTAGAAATGTATCCAGACCCTTCTCCAGAATCCCGGTCACTAGAACTTGTTATATTATTACATCTAGAAATGTATCCAGACCCTTCTCCAGAATCCTGGTCATTATAACTTGTTATATTATTACATCTAGAAATGTATCCAGACCCTTCTCCAGAATCCTGGTCACTATAACTTGTTCTATTATTACATCTAGAAATGTATCCAGACCCTTCTCCAGAATCCCGGTCACTATAACTTGTGATATTATTACGCTCCAGAAATGCATCCAGAACCTTTTTGAACTCTGTTACTGAATTCACAATGACAAGTTCCTCTGGCAGAGAGTTCCACAGTCTCACTGCTTTTACAGTAAAGAATCCCTTTCAGGGGCGCAGCTGCCACGTCTGCTACCCTGGTGGTTCGGCTCCTGCGCCCGTCGGCAGGGAACATACTAGTTCACTGCCGGCGGACGCAGAGCTGCGGGGCCCGGCGCTTTCTACCTCTGAATGCCTGGGCTCTCGGGCCCGAGCGCTCGAAGGCAGGACTGGCTGGTATTAGCAGAGCGCCTCCGCTCTACTAATCAGCCTGCGCCGGCCCATAGTGCTGACGTGGGCTGCGCGATCACGTCACATCATTGCGCGGCCAGCGCCGAGCACAAACTGGCCGGCCGGCTGTGCGGTCACATCGAGGGAGCGAGAGACAGGTGAGTGAGTGATTTCTTATTTTTTTAATAATAATGAAGCCCCCTGCCTGCCTGTATATTTGCCCTTATAGCCCTGCCTGCCTGTATATTTGCCCCTATAGCCCTGCCTGCCTGTATATTTGCCCCTATAGCCCTGCCTGCCTGTATATTTGCCCCTATAGCCCTGCCTGCCTATATATTTGCCCCTATAGCCCTGCCTGTATATTTGCCCCTATAGCCCTGCCTGCCTGTATATTGGCCCATTTAGCCCTGCCTGCCTATATATTTGCCCCTATAGCCCTGCCTGCCTGTATATTTGCCCCTATAGCCCTGCCTGCCTGTATATTTGCCCCTATAGCCCTGCCTGCCTATATATTTGCCCCTTTTGGCCCTGCCTGCCTGTATATTTGCCCATATAGCCCTGCCTGCCTATATATTTGCCCCTATAGCCCTGCCTGCCTGTATATTTACCCCTATAGCCCTGACTGCCTGTATATTTGCCCCTATAGCTCTGCCTACATGTATATTTGCCCCTATAGCTCTGCCTGCCTGTATATTTGCCCCTATAGCCCTGCCTGCTCATATATTGTCCCCAATAGTTCTGCCTCCCTATATATTGGCCCCTATTGTTCTGCCTGCCTATATATTGGCCCCTATAGCCCTGCCTATATATTGGCCCCTATAGCCCTACCTGCCCATATATCGGCCCCTATAGCCCTGCCTGCCTATATATTGGCCCTTATAGCCCTGCCTGCCTATATCTAGCCCCTATAGCCCTGCCTGCCTATATATATGCCCCTTATAGCCCTGCCTGCCTATACCTAGCTCTTTTAGCTCTGCCTGCCTATATATAGCCCCTATAGCCCTGCCTGCCTATATATAGCCCCTATAGCCTCCCCAAAGCCCCGCCTGCCTATATATAGTCTCTATAGCCTCCTCAAAACCCTGCCTACCCATATTTAGCCTCCCCAAAGCCCTGCCTGCCTATATATGTGGCCTCTATAGCCTACCCTATGACCTACCTGCCTATATATATGAACCCCTATAAACTTTCCTAAGCTCTGCCTATATATATGGCCCATATAGCCTACCTTATGCCCTGCTTACCTGTATGGGGCCCCTATTGCCTACCCTAAGCTCTGCCTGCCTACATATATGGTCCCTATAGCTACCTAAACTCTGCCTTCCTACCTATATGGCCCCTATACCCTGCCTGCCTATCTATATGGGGCCCTATAGCTACCTAAACTCTGCCTATCTATATGGGACCCTATAGCTACCTAAACTCTGCTTGACTGCCTATATGGGGCCCTATAGCTACCTAAACCTTGCCTTCCTAAATGGACCACAGATATAGCCAGGGGGCAGGGAGTGAGGTGAGGATTCTAAGATATTTGTGTCTAAATCTCCAGGAACAAGTGGCCGGGAGACGTCATCATGATGGCGGACTGGACCGGATGCAGAACAAAAGGGAAAGTCAACGACTCGTCAGAGAAACGTCACCTGTAAGTCACAAGATGTAACTACACTTGAATCACATATGTCTGCAGAGCCTGTGTACACTGGTGCCTACCACTATATGGTCACTATATGGTGGTTATATACAGTCTGCAGAGCCTGTGTACACTGTAGCTACCACTATATGGTCACTATATGGTGGTTATATACAGTCTGCAGAGCCTGTGTACACAGGAATATACCACTATATGGTCACTATATGGCGGTACTAGTGGTCTTTGTGTACTGATCAGTAATAGTGTAGGGGTATTATTCAGTCACTTTGTGGTCATGTTCTGGTGGTATAATCAGGTCCTTATGTAATAGGGTTATTAGTAATGTTGGTCTTGGTATAGTGGGATTTGTTTGGTAGCAGTATGATGGTGATATGTATGGTGAGGTATTTGCCCCTTGTATTATCTACATTATCTAACTGCATGTCCTGGTAAATGTTCGTAGTCGGGGAGGTAGGCAAGGGGGGGGCATCCAAAAGTTTGCTTTGGGGCCCCGGCTTATCTATTTACGCCCCGGATCCCTTTCTATGTTTATGTAGAAACTTTCTTTCCTCTAGACGTAGAGGATGCTCCCTTGTTCTAGATACAGTCCTGGTATAAATAGATCTTGGGAGAGATCTCTATATTAATCTCTAATTTATACATATTTATTATGTCCCCCCGAAGCCGTCTTTTCTCTAAACTAAATAACCTTAATCTTAGTATTCTTTCTGGGTATTGCAGTCCACCTAGTTTTATTATTTTTGAACCTGAACCTGTTGAAGTTCTACAATATCTTTCCTGTGCACTGGTGCCCAAAACCGTGCACAATATTCCATGTGAGGTCTAACCAGTGACTTGTATACTGGGAGGACGATATTCCCATCATGTGTATCTATGCCCTGTTTAATACATCCCATGATCCTATTTGCCTTGGCAGCTGCTGCCTGACACTGGCTGCTACGATTAAGTTTACTGTCCACCAGGATTCCCCAGTCCTTCTCCATGTCACTTTTACCCAGCCTTTTTCCATTTAACATGTAGTCATGTAATGGATGTTTCCTCCCCATGTGCAGAAACTTGCATTTATCTGTATTAAACCTCATCTGCCACTTCTCTGCCCAGGCCTCCAACCTATCCAGATCCCTTTGTAATAACTCTATTATGTTGATAACTTTACAGAGCTTAGTATCATCTGCAAAGATCGATATTCTACCGTGCAATCCCTGTGTAAGATCATTAATGAAAATATGAAAAATTATTTTAGTACATTTTAAACTATTCATATCATATTGGTAGCCTGGTATAAACTCAGCAGATCCTTTTTTCTAACTACTTCTTAAGGGCATTATTATTCAAGAATAATGGAAGCTAGTTTAACCCTTAAAGGGGCTCTGCACTTTGGACAATCCCAACTTGTTAAGAAGGTCCTTTCACAATAAATTGATCACAAAATGTCCTTCATGCTATATAAGTTGTAATATTTTTTTGTTTTCGAAAATTTCCTTGCAGTGCCACAAGGGAAGTTAAGGCACTAGAAAATTCCCATTCAAATCAATGGGTGTAAAGCAGGACAGGAAAGGTCCTCCAGAGTGAGAGACACTCTTTGTAACTGCTCAAAAGACGAGGTTTCTGGACAGATGACCCCTATCATGAACTTAGAATTTGGTAATAAGGTATAGAAAAATGGATTTTCTAAACCAGAGAACCCCTTTAATAGGGGTGCACAACTAAACCAAACTAATAAAGTATTATTTTGGTGGTGTTACCCCTTAAAGGGGTCTTGCCACGATCTCCTTTCATACCTCCTGTATCCTGCTCCTCAGCTCTGTGTGCTCAGAAGGGGGCGTGTGTGATTGTTTGAACTGCATATCATGTGACCCAGCAGGATGACATCACCAAGCCTTTCCTCTCTGTAGTCAAAGAAAGGTCTGTTTATGTAAAGCACTGTGAGTAGCTGAGAGGTAAAGTTTTTGCCTCCAGGCACAAGGGTCCTAGGTTCAAATCCCTGCAGGAACCAAACCTGTGTTTTTTTTCTCTTTATCAATGCACAGACCTCATTGAGGTTTCTTTTTTATTTATTTGCACTGTTTGACTAATTACTAAGGAGGACAGAGGACGGGAGTAGAATGACAGCACCTGGGGTTTGAACACTCAGTAGCTGCCTGAGAGGAGAGGTGATGTCTGAGCATGTGCGACCAGGACTGAGGAGCTCTCATCACTGGTCGTATCCCCTGGAGACGAGCTGTAAACAATGGATCACTAAAGGAGCAGCAAAAACAAAAACGGTGCAGAATTTTTAATAATGAATGGAAAATGTTTATTATTTAATTTACAAAGTTCCCACGTCAATTTTACTTCGTGGCAAAACCCCTGTTTAAGTCAGGTAAAGCTAAATGTTCTAAGTAAATTCTATATCTTTTAATGTGTCCATAGTGTTACCTGCCGGTGAGGACTGTAGCACTTCTCTCCACAAACGTCTTCTCCTCTCCTGCACTTGATAAAAAAGCAAATATTTCCACTTTTATCCATTGTCCAGGTCTTTATAGAATTACAACGATGTGTGTGTCGTCTTCTGAGTTCATAACCAAGAATAATTCCATTGGGTTCTTCAGGTGGAGACCAATAAATCTCCACTGACCTGTAAAAAATGAAACAAGTTTAATTTCGATTCACATGGCTATGTTTTCTTATTGAAAAGAAAATATTTTTTCTATTTTTTTTTTATTTATTCATATAAAGCAATTTTTTAAATTTTATTTTTGCTTTTTGTTGTCCCACGGCTTTAGTTGACTTTTTTTTTTTTTTTTTTATTATGTACAACATGCTGGAATACTTCTACATGGAGCATATTGTGGTTGTTCATAGAGATATCCAAGAAAAGGGGGAAAAATGGTAGTGCTCTGTACCCCAAGTGCAAGGGATGACAATCCCTATGGACTTCAGTTAAGGGACTTTCCTCGTGGGAAGCGATATGGGGCAATGAAACTAACATAGTCCATTTTGCAACCTTGAACTCATGCAGGTTTTACTCACAAGAGACACGTATGCTTGACCGTTCCAGTAACAGATATGCAAATTCATTATGTGTTATGGTACTCATGAAGAGGGACAAAGGGCGACATGTCTGTACGGGGCTGCGACAGTATTCTGGTGTCCTTTCAGCCCAAAAACTGGCGCAGCTTTGTTCTCTAGATGCATAAGCAGGCACACTGCAAAATTAGGCGCATTATCTGGCGCCCGCGCCACTTTGTAATGCGCCTGGGATCGGAGGTGTTCAGGGGGCGTTTCGCATTACAACCGTATGATTCTACACATTTATGATGGGAGGACGGCAAAACTGGGCGCATTACTGCTGGGAGAGGCAGACCAAGTTAAAAGTGGTTTACCTGAGCCTGAGTGGTCGTAGTGGAGCTAGAAAGCACAAAATCTGGACTACACCACTGATTTTACAAATTATATTATTGAAAACAGCGTTTGGAGGGTTTGGACACAGATCACAGCTGTCAAACAATGTGCCAAACATGTTCATTAGATGCGCCAAACATTGCACATCCCTCACTTTGCTGCATTTTACACCAGAAAAGGGCAAAAAACCTGATCATACTTGTCTCCCAAACTGTTTTTCCTGTGATTGTTTCTCCCAGTTAGGCTGGGTTCACACGGTTTAATTGCGTGGCGTATTTACGCCCCGCAATCACGCCGTGTGGCCGGGGCGGGGCGGCGGGGCCGGCACCTCGCCGGCCCATAGACTATCATTACTAGCGGTGCGTATACGCCGCTAGTAAATGACATGTCACTTCTCTCCCCCCGCAGTGGATTCTCCGAGCGGGGAGAGGAGACGTAATCCATATTTCTCTAGGAGAACTGTGGATTACCGAAATGACTGGGACAAATTCCAGCCGTAAATCGTGCAGTACGCCGCGAATAGCAGGCTGAAATACGTGCCCTAATAAGCCGTGTGAACATGGCCTTAAGGTTAAAAGTTATTTTATTGTGGTCGCTGTTACAAAGGTTTTCAGAAACAATGTCCACGCCAACAAGTTCTGCTTTGTTAGAAATGACCAGATCCAACAGAGCATCGCTTCTAGTAGGATCTTATCCTTTAAAAGGTTGAGAAACTTCCTCCCCTTTGCAGTAAAAGCAGAACCGTGACCCCAGTCAATGTTTGGGTAAAGGAAGTCACCCATTATCACCACTGTACCCGCCTGTGCTGCCCGCTCCATTTGATTATATTGTCGGCCCTCTATTTCCTCAGGGATGTTAGGGGTTCTATAGACTGCACCAAAATATTTTTTTCTGTGTAACCCACCACCCTCTAGTGCTCTTCAGCTGCCCCTCACTAGGTGCCACCATAGGCACCTGCCCGTGATTACCTAATATAATGCCTAAGGTAAAATACAGCCTTGGTCACCTTTGTCTACAATATGATAATCTTAAAGGGGTTGTCGTGCTACAAAGATCATATCTCTAATGATGGGGACAGTAAAAATAAGCAATTGGTTTGCATTACCTAAAACATTTAGTATAGCAGGTATGAGCTAATCTGTGTGTGTCTAAAGCTAAATCAGCAGCCTGAGGTCGGGCCACGCCCCCTTTGTTGTGATGGGCTGTCTGATAGTTCAGCCCTGTTGGGACACACCCCCTGGATGGGACACATCCCCTGTGCTGTGATTGGCTGCCTGCATTCTGTGCTTACTCCCCTCTGAGCTGTGGAAAATGAAAGTGAAACAGCTTTCTGTGCAATAAAGGCTGTCTGAGCTCCTCTATGCTCATCTCCCAGCTCTATGTGAAGGATCTGGGCAATTACTGAGTCTCTAGCTGCTTATACACTCTCTCCTACCTGATAACAGAGGGGGGAGCAGAGTGCTGTATGTATAACTGCTTACAGCAATGCAGGTGTTCTGGTTACAAGGAGCTTGTGGATCCTGGGAGGGAGGTAAAAGTTCTGCAGGTTTGAAAACTGACCGTTGCAGGATGTCTGCAGAGCTGTGACATCCTCTCCCACTGCTCACACAGAATGATGATGTCACCAGTCTTCAGTGAGGGACGACACGCCTACTGGGAGGAGAGACACACCTATTGGGAGGAGAGACTCGCCCCTGTATTTGAAGCTGTAAGAGACAGAAACAGCTCAAGTCTGTGAAAGCTTGTGATGATGAGAAAACCCCTTTAAGCAGTGGGGATGTATGAGCTTCAGTACCATAAAGAAACCTGACACTTACAAAGAAGAGAAAAGGTAGGTCCACATAGCTGAAATGTAATGCTGAAAATATCAGGGGGAAATCCACGCCTAAAATCTGTGCAGGATTTTAGACGTGGATTTGACGCTGACATTTTCATACTATATTCTATATGAGGAACCTGCCTTAATTGACATGTCAATTCTTTTACAGCACTGAAAAAAAATCAGCATTGTGTGTATATCAGCTCGGACCTTACATTGGAAACAATGAGAAATGGATTGCAGTTAGATTGGATGCTAATTCTGAGATGGATTATAGAATTAGCATCCAAATTTTTTTGTGAACGTACCCATAGGGTGAAGCGAATACACAGGCTCTGCAGTGTGAGGGTCAGATATTCAGGGCGACATCTATGAAAGGGTTTTTCACTCTTTTTTGGCGTAAAATGCGCCAAAGGTTGGTCTAAATAGCAGATTTATGGCACGTCGAATGAAAATGTTTAATGACTCAACGCTTTGTACTGCACCTAACATGAGGGGCGTTCTGGGGCCGTCGCACCACACTCGTAATATTAGACACATCTATGAATGTGGTTCGGCAAAACTAGGCGCATTACTGCTCGGACAGGCAGACCTATCTCAATGTGGTCTGAGCCTGAGGAGTCGAAGTGGAGCTAGATTTGCCAGTAGGGCAAAAACTTCCCTTAATTCTCAATTAATACCAGTAAAACAATAAAAAGTAATTTATGATTATTATCAAACGATATCAAATTAAATTATATACATTTCATAATAAATTACATAATATAAAATTAATATAAAATCATATAAGATCCCAAAAATATAAAATTATCTCTTATAAATTGTAATAAGATTTATATAATCTAAAATTAATTTAAAATTAAATCTAAATGAATTAAACAAATCCAGCGTAAATCCCGTTCTCAATCGTGTGTTTACGGAGTTAGTATTATCAGTGATTACAGACACATCACAGCAGGCTAGAAAGAAAAGGTTGTTAGAAGAGCATGTCAGTGAATAGAAACTATGGTAGTGATCTTGCATGATGCACCACAAGTCCCAGCATAACCTGTGGTGTTCCGGCTATTGCTGTAGGTCAAATAAACATTTGGCGAATTAGTAATGCACCAAGATTCCTTAAAGGGGTATTCTCGTTTCATCATTTGGCAGCCGTTTATACTGGTTGCTAAGCAGAGCTTGTGAAATGGAGGGGCGTGTTTCTCCTCCCAGAAGGGCGTATCTTCTCTCTCTGCAGATACGCCCCAAAGTGTGCACGTGAGAATTAACTCTGTGTGAGCCGGGGGAAGGGAAAGTTTCTCAGCTGTCGTTGGAAGTCAAAAGCAAAGTGTAACTCCATAGTGTATATCTACATTTCTCGCTCTCTCTCTGCATACTTTTTAACTAGAAGGGTCATTTGACATTCAGGACTCTGGGAAAGATGGGTGATTTTTTTTTCTCTGTCTCTCACACACAGTGATATATCCTGCAGATTATTACACCTCTGACCTCTACAGATCTGCAGATCAAAACTATACACTTTATCTGTTTGTGTTTACATGGGACCGCACATTATCTCTCTCTCTCTCTCTCTCTGCTGCAGGACCTCTGATCGCTGTCAGTGACAAACCCCGCACGCATACTCGCACCTCTTCCACTGATTGCTGTCAGTGACTCTCTCTCACAGGCGAAGCGCGTCGCACTTTAGATGGCATTTATGAGCGCACAAAAGCCACTTTCATAGATTCAGCCACATTTTACACCGAAAACCAGATGCAAAAATTCACTTCTTTCATACATGTCTCCCTCAGTGTCACGATCTATCTATCTATCTATCTATCTATCTATCTATCTATCTATCTATCTATCTCTCATATCTATCTATCTATCTATCTTCTATCAAGTCAGAGCAAACCATAAATGTCTATCATCTACTCTTCTATCCAAAACTAAAGTATCATTTTTGCTTATAAAAACAAAGGGACCGCAAGTGAAAGGATGAGATCTGCCTTGCAAAATGGAAAGCAATGGGTACATAAATTAGCCTGCAACCAATGGAAAGGAACAAAATTACTGGTCGGAATTCTAAATCAGAATCGCGATCATAGTGCATATTTTACACTTGGTGTTTGTTTTTTGGCCATTTGTTTGGCCTTGGTTTTCAGATTCGGCACATTGTACAGTACATTTTCCACCATTTTCCGAGTGAAATACGACAGAAGAACGTGTAAATGTTCCAAGATTTTTTGCCAACAATCCAATCTGGGCTGTGTAGACTACAGCTTGGACTTTCTATTGAGGTCAATGAGGTCAATGGTTTTACAGTCAAATTTTGATGGTTTTCAAAATCCATGTCAAAATCTGACTGTAAACTCATGCCGTGTAGACATATCCTTACTAATGCCATCGCAGCTATAGCATCTAGTATGGGGTACAGAGGTTAAAGGGGGTTTGCCCCGATCTCATTTCATACCTCCTGTATTCAGCTCTGTGTGCTCAGAAGGGGGCGTGTGTGATTTGTTTGAATTGCAAATCATATGACTCAGCAGGATGACATCAACAGGCCTTTCCTCTTTGTAGTCAAAGAAAGGTCTGTTTATGTAAAGCATTGTCAGTAGCTGAGAGGTAAAGTTTTTGCCTCCAGGCACAGGGGTCCAAGGTTCAAATCCCTGCAGGAACCAAACCTGTGTTTTTTTTCTCTTTATCAATGCACATAACTGATTGATTTTTCTTTTTTATTTACTTGCACTGTTTAACTAATTACTAAGGAGCACAGAGGACGGGAGTAGAATGACAGCTCCTGGGGTTTGAACACTCAGTAGCTGCCTGAGAGGAGAGGTGATGTCTGAGCATGTGCGACCAGGAGTGAGAAGTTCTCAGCCCTGGTCGTATCCCCTGGAGATGAGCTGTAAACAATGGATCACTAAAGGAGCAGCTAAGACAAAGACGATCCAGAATTTGTAATAATAATTAATGGTGAAAATGTTTGTTATTTCATTTGCAAGCTTCCCACGTCAATTTTACTTCGTGCCAAAACCCCTTTAAGTTTCTCGCTCAGGTGCAAAACATTGAACCTTTTTGTAGGGAATAACAAGTTGCTGGCTTCTTATTTGGGTTCTCTGATTTCTTTTGCCTTTATCTTCACCGTTAAATATTGTCACTGATAATGTTGTTTCAGTTTATTGTCATTGGGTGGTGGGGCCCACATGATTTTGCTATGGGGCCCTATGAATTGTAGTTACATCTCAGAGAGTAGACAACCGATAAATCAGCTAAAATAGGTATAAAGATCACCTCTTTAAAATAGAGACGTTTCAGGGTTCAGTCTTGAGAAAGGTTCAGGTCCCAGGGGTAGGACCCGCTCCTATCAGGCATTGATGGCATATCCTATTGATATGCCATCAATGCGTATGGTACGAGGACCTCTTTAAAATTAGCCTATACTGCACTTTAATAGGCAAAACCCCACATTTTTTGTAATGCTTCTTAATGCGAAGAGATTTACTGCAGAAATGCCTTCTCATATATACCTTTGTTTTATACAGAACTTTTTCAGATTATATACAGCTCTGGAAAAAATTAAGAGACCACTGCACAGTTTTCTAAAGATCAGCCTCTCTACATGTCTGACGGCCATTCCATTCCAGTGTCAGTTGAATTCCAACCAAAGTCCACCTCATTCTACTTAATGTGCTTCTGATGAGGTGATCACCTGAACCAAATCTTATTTAATGAAGGAAAGTATAAAAAACCCTGCTGTGGTCTTCACAATCTCCTTGCAATTGGACAAGCTGGATGGCAAAACAAGTACAAGGAATAGGCCAAAAGGAATTTGAATGAAAAAATAACTTTTCCCATGCCAAAGGAGCTGAAAAGAAAACTCTTTCTGACTTAAAACATGAGTCTTAAGGTCCGTTCACACGGCACAGGACAAACCGGCCGGTATTTGTCCTGTTCTGCGTCCGTCCTCACGGCCACAGGGGGGGGACGGCTTTTCTCCGCGATGAGCGGAGAACAGCCCTTCCCCCTCTCATTGACATGCACATGTTCCGTCCGGAAACCGGACGGAAGATTGTGCATGTACAATGTTTTTCCGCCGGCGACAAAACAGTCGGGCGGAAAACCCGCGAAAGTGGGGACTGCTGCACGGGTTTTCCATAGAGCACAATTGTGCTCATTTTCGGCCGGTTTTTCAGGCGGTCTGAAAAACCGCAAACCGGCCGAAAACCCGTGCCGTGGGGACATGCCCTTATTGTTTCTAAAGAAATATGAACTTGTTTTATTTGCATTATTTGAGGTCTGACAGCTCTGCTGCTGCTTTTTTATTATTTTGAAGATTTCTCATTTACTGCAAATATATACAAAATTTTTTGCTTTGAATTTCGGAGACTTGTTGTCAGTAGTTTATATAATAAAATAACAATGTACATTTTTCTCAAAAATACATAGCATTGAAGAGAAAAATCTGAGAAACTGAAAATTTTGCAGTGGTCTCTTAACTTTTTCCAGAGCTGTATAATCTGATATATTACATTATATTCTGTGAGATGACAAACTATTTTATAGCAGTGAGAGTGGCATGTAACGCCATGTGGTGGGTAATTATATTTACTATTAGAAGGAAAACTACTTGAAATCAATTTACTCCAAGGTTATTGATCAAACGTCTCACGTCCTGTGAAAATCCTCACTTAATAAATGTTGAATAAAGGAACAATGCAACCATTATGTGCAATAAAAATGCACAGAGGAGATGATATATTGTAGTCCTTCACAACATTTCCTTAGAAGATGATAGTGATGTAGCAGTGTCTATCAGAAACAAAGTATAAATGAGTGACATGAATAGTTAGGAACAGCAGAGCTGATATGTCAATCACTGCTCTAGATCTGCCCATAACCTGACCAGGAAGTGTGAGTCTAAAGCTGGCTGTGAAACGGCATGGTGAGAAAGCCTTCTAACAGAAAAATAAGCGAGATATCACTAATTGAGATATTTTCCGTGTGTAAATCACATCACATAGTCTGGACGTGGATTAGGACCACTGAATGTAGTTTATCCAAATCCAAAATCCGTGGCATCAGAAAGAGAAGATACAAAGGTATCTCTGAGAATTTTGACTTTACTCATGGGACATTTCTTGATCAAAACTCAGCTCTCTGCAGCATCATGGATAGAATCTAGGGGGCTTGTGGGCCTGGCAGAAAGTGTTAGGGTATGTTCACACATTTTTCAGATCCGTTTTTCGGACCAAAAACGGATTCAAAAAACGTATCTAACAGCGTGCAGTTTGATTTACATTGGTTTCAATGTAAAACATGCATCTCCATTCAGACAAGTGATCACTGATACGTGTTTACTTGCGTCTTTTCAATGCGTTTTTCGGATCCTTTTAAGAATTGACATGTCAATTCTACTTGCATTTTACGCAAGTGAAATCCCCATAGGAAACAATGGAGTGTGCTTTTGGAGCCCGAAAAATGGATCCAAAAGCGCAACATACTTTTGGGTACGTTTTGGATTCGCTTTTTATATGAAAAGCGCATCCGAAAAACGCATTGGATTAAAATTTGAAGTGTAATACACTAAATCGACCCCCTAGAGGTCTCATTTGATCTAGAAGAACGGTTTGAACTTTAGTAACCTAATGACCTGTGTTAGGAAGCCCACTAGGGGGAGTTAACAGCATTTTACATGTGTTTCAGAGGAAGCTAAATAGATGGCGCTATAACAGCATTTTACATGTTTCAGTGAAAGCCTAATAGAGGGCGCTATAACAGCATTTTACGTGTGTTTCAGAGGAAGCCTAATAGAGGGCGCTATATCAGCATTTTACATGTGTTTCAGAGGAAGCCTAATAATGGGCGCTATAACAGTATTTTACATGTGTTTCAGAGGAAGCCTAATAGAGGGTGGTATAACAGCATTTTACATGTGTTTAATCTTATAAATCACTTTTTATATATATTTTAGTATAGAATGGGTGTTTATAGAAATTATAGAAGTTTTTAATAATAAATGTATTACTGTTTTAGATAAATAGTTTATTATAGAATGTTGAGTGGTTTCAGTATAATACTAAAACCCCTCAACATTCTATAATAAAACTATTTATCTAAAACATTAATAAATTTATTATTAAAAACATCTAAAATTTCTATAAACACCCATTCTATACTAAAAAACTGCTTTTATATCATTCAATACATATAAAAAGTGATTTATAAGAAAAAACACATGTAAAATGCTGGTAGCGCCCTCTATTGGGCTTCCTCTGAAATACTCCACTGTAAAATGTGCTGTAGGTGCACTTATTGGTTTTCCCCTTTTACATACTACTTAACCACTTTCCAATCTAAGTGAAAATGTAGGTCGTTCGGTGACTAAAGTTCAAACAGTTCTTCTAGTTCAAATGAGACCTCTAAGGGCCGATTTAGCGTATTACACTAAAGATTCTACCTTTTCAAACTACGGCCTCTGTGGATGGTATCATTTCTGAATAGTCTCAAGTTCTTTGCCTTTATTTTATCTAGTGAATACTGTGTATATATATTGAAAAACGGATCCGAAAAACACATCCAAAAACGCACCCAAAAATGCATCTTCAGCTGCGTTTTTGGATGCAGTTTGGATGCAGTTTCTCTTCTGGTAAAAAACGGATCAAAAAACGGATTCAAAACGTCGTGTGAACATACCCTTAGTTGTGGGAGTGAGCACTAAGTACCATGGGCCAGGAAACACATCAGCCCTGGGTCAGTGACAGTGTGTAGAGTGGACTGGCTGCTCAGAGACCCCTAAGGAAGGCCAGCAGAGAAACACCCAGACAGAGAGCAGGTGAGGGACCATAACTTTAAAAGGGGTTTTCTCACCATGCATTTTCACAGTCAGATCCAACTCCAGACTCACACTCCTGTTCAGGCCATGGGTTGTCCTATAGCAGTGATTGACCTATCAGCTCTGCTACAGTGACATGAGTGCAGGAGGTTTGTAAACTGTTGTGCACAAGGCCACAGAGCTCTAAAGCTTCTCAGTAAGTAATGTAAAAATGCTCCCGTCTTTCAAGATAAGGTTCAGAGCGGGGAGTGACATCACCATCTCGACCACTGCTACAGCCTTTAAGAGCAGACAGAGGTGGCTGGTAACTAGGTGCGGAAAAGCAAGAAATAAGATCTGCCTCAACTCTGAAGAGAAGCAGCATCACAACAGCAATGTATTTGGTAATAGTTGATATTTACTGTATCCCTGCCTACATAAAGCTAAAAAGCTAATCAATGAAATGGGAATAACCATTTAAGTTACTGTAATCATCAAGATGTGTGAGTACAGGAAAGTCAATTGATGTTTAAAAATGAAAAGCATCTGTTACATCTCCCTATATCTATATGTCAATCTCATATCGATCTCATATCTGTCACTTTTCTACTTTAAAACCCAGAATTTTCCATACACTTTTATAAAACCCCCATCTGGGGTTTTTTTTTACTTTACATGAAATCAGAAAAAACCCTTCCTGTTTTAGGTAAATTTAGTACCAATTTTATTAATTTTGCCAAAAGCCCGAATAATGAGGAAAAAGTTTGGGCTTTTATTCTTTCGCAAAACAAAGTTTTATAATTTCCTTAGTTTTACATTGTTTCTTATACCGGCAAAATTTTGGTCCTTTCCCCAAACTTTCACTGGGTTGGAAGGGATTTTCCCCTTTTTAAAAGAAATGGTTTCTAGGTTTTTGGGGTTTTGTTAATTTGTTTTAAATTTTAAAAACTTTAAGAAATCAAAGGGTTTTTGTGCGCCCCAAAAATTGGGTTATCAAGAGGATGTAATTGTGAGCCCACTCCCCCTGTCTGAAACTCACATGGAAATGTTTTTTTTAAATGTGGCCACAGCCTCCCACCCAGGTGAAATTTTTCCCTTTTGTGTTTGCATTTTTATTTGGTTTTTTGTGTGTCCCGTTTTTTGCCCAAAAGCCCCCTTGAATGCAAATTTTTTTACGCTTATTTTTTGTAACTGCCCCCTGTTGTCAGTGGTGGCAAAAAACCCCCCATATGCAATCATTAAATGTCCAATTTCTATTTTAATCAGTGCGTTCGTTTGGCGCTGATCGTGCATTTGTATGATATTTTGTTGAAAACTATCAATTCCTAGTCCTACTGGGCAGTTGTAAATCTCAGGGACTGAAGGAAGAACACTGTTGATTTTGTCTTATGGTTCTTCCACCAGACCGCATTTCACAGGTATTTGATAGAAACAATTGTTTCTAATCCTAGTTGGCTGCTGGAAATTAGAGGGATTTAAGAATAGCTGTGATTTGCCGTCTTTGCAATAGAGTTTCTCAATAAAAGACTGTGAAAAACTCTTCCATACCTTTTAAATTTATATCTTTTTGAACATGGAGCGAAATGCTGGTGGTAAGCGAGCAAAGAGGGGTGTAGAACATGGAGGTAGAGGTACGAGAGAAGGTGCTCCTTCCAGTGCTGGCGACAACACGCAAGCCAGCGGATCGTCGGTTGCAGGACCGTCAGGCCTGTCATCGCTGGGTCAGGGCCCTGTGAATCTCAGTAACGAACAGCGTCGCCAATCTGTTCTTCAGTGGTTAATGCAACCTGCATCCAGCAGTCTTACCTCCTCGTCCTCCCAGTCACGGCCACGAATGTCGTCATCAGCATCATCATGAAGCAGCCAACATGAAGCGAAGGCAGCCCAAATGTCAACTCCACCACTGTGGATAATCCATTTTCTGAAGACCTCTTTGATGACACAATGCGGTTGGGGTCAGAAGGCATTTCAAAAGATCAAGAGGCCAAAGAGGATGATTTTGTCTGCTCTGAGGCAAAATCGCTAATGCCATCAGAGGAGGAGAAGGAAGCCGGTCAGTTGCCACAAATCCCGAGCGGTCGGCAACGCCTTGCAGTGCCTGTTGCTTGTAGCCCGCAGCTCCAGGATGTAGAATGTCAGGACGAGGAAGTCACCTGTTTGATGATGATGATGACGACATTGCGGATCCAATGTGGTCTTTTCCGCAGAATTTGCTTGCGAGTGCTTCATCACTGGACGAGGAGGAAGACGATGGGGTAGTGTCTGTACAGGTCTCGCCTGAAAAAGGGAGAGGGCGGTCGTACAAGTCCACTGATATGATTCCGCCAGCCACGGTCAGCGGAAACCCCGCTCCTCGCTTATCGCCGTCGAAAAGGTCCAGGACCTCTCAAGCCTGGGCTTTTTTCAATCAAGCTTTAGATTCGCCCAGCGATGTGATATGCCGCCTTTGCAATAAATGCATCAGTAGAGGGAAGAATCTTAAGTGTTTAACCACCACCAACCTGTCCAGAGAATGCATGAGTTGAAATGGAGGGAACACTTGGCGAAAAAAGGCCACACCGGTCCTGGACTTCCAACCATTGTCACACCCTCTGTCTCCGCCTCCTCTGCCATTTTTAAGAACAAGCGTTCTTCTGCTGCCCATGTCCCTCAGCAGCATGAGCAAGGATCAGCCTCTGGTTCACCCTCCACTGTCGCCCGAGTACCACTAGCACCAGAGACACAGCCTAGCCCCTTCTCCTTCCACCAGTTTCCAGGACAGGGATAGTCAATGTCCAGCTCAACTAAAATGGTGGTTCAAAGACTCCTTTCTTCTGGCACTTTTTAATCTGTGGATCATGCAGGTTTGAGGGTCATGCTGCGGTACAGGACATGGATAGTCAATGTCCACTTCCCTAAAATACTGGTTCAAATAATACTTTCTTCCGGCACTTTTTATTCTGAGGGTCCATAAGGGCATCTGTGTGGATTTTGGGGTCATGCTGCATTAAAGGACAAGGAAAAGCCAATGTCCCTTTTCACTAAAATAGTGGTTCAAATACTTTTTTCTTCCGGCACTTTTTATTCTTAGGATCCATCAAGGACATCTTTGCTGGTTTTTGGGGTCATGCCACTGTAAAAAAAAAACAAAAGTAAAGGTCTTAATGAAAAAAAGCGTATTTGCCATGCTTCAAGGCCATCAAAATGAACAGCGGTTACTGGGTGCCCACCCTCCTTGACCCACGTTCCAAATCAAAAGTGAGCAATTTCGTTCCACCCACACAAATTGACAGTAGAATGAGACAGGGCTCGTTGACCAACTGAACCCCCTAAGGCCCTACCAACTGAACCTCTGCGTTCCCGGTTGGGACGTTCTTGCTGCCACCACATATGTTAACAGATGTTGGTCCCTGGTGCAAAAAGTGATAGGGGCCTCCTGTCAGTTACCATGTGCCATTTCCAATACCGGTGTCTTGTTTTGTGTGAAATGGGCCCCTTTGCAGCTGCTACCGCTGTACCTGCTGTGGCTACGCCGTCCTCGTGTTTTTTGTTAGCCATTGAACATAATGATTTATTTTAGCCTATGAATTTTTTCCTGTGACTTTTATAACCTAATTGTCTTGCCTAAAATGTAGCACATATCCAGTTTCCTGTTGTGGATGTTAATTCCAGCTTCTCCTCACCTGTTTTGGTGTAAGAATGAAGCTATTGTTCCTCTCCCATAGACTTTAATGGTCATCGGCGATAATCTGTTATCGACTATCGGCATGATAATTACCGATATCGACTAATGACTCGATAACGATTGTTGACACAATCGCTCATCTCTACTCATGATGACATTTATTTTGTGAAGTGCAGCAGTCTTTCCTGCAGCAAAACAACCCCACAACATGATGCTGCCACCCCTTGTTTCACAGTTGGGATGGTGTTCTTAGGCTTCCAAGCTTCTCCCTTTTTCCTCCAAATGTAACAATGGTCATTATGGCCAAACAGTTTGATTTTAGTTTTGTCAGAGCACAGGACATGTCTCAAAAATTATAGGTCTTTGTTCCTGTGCATTTGCAAACATTAATCTGGCTTTTGTATATTTCTTTTGGAGTAATGGCTTCTTCTTGGCAGAGTGGCCTTTCAGCCTATGTTGATACAGTACTCGTTTCACTGTGGATAATGATACAATCCTAATAGCTTCCGCCAGCATCTTCACAAGGACTTTTGCTTTTGTTATTGGGTTGATATGCACATGTCGGACCAAAGCATGTTCATCTCTGAGACACAGAACCTATCTCCTTCCTGAGCGGTATGATAGCTGGACATTCCCATCTTGTATGTACTTGCATATAATTGTTTGTACAGATGAATGAGGCACCTTCAGGTATCAGGAAATTGCACCCAGGGATGATCCAGACTCGTGCAAGTCCACAATTCTCTTCCTGATATTTTGGCTGATTTCTTTACATTTTCCCATGACGTTACACATAAAAGCAGTGTGTTTCTGGTGTGATTAAAAATACATCCACAGCTGTGTCTCTAATTAACTCAGATGTTGCCAATAAACCTAGAAGAAGCTTCCAAAGACATGACCTCATCATATGGGCTGTCCCAAATTGTTTCAAGGCAGAGTAATCCCAGTGTATAGAAAATTTTGATAATAAAAATGCCTTAAAATTCTCTCTCTCATTATTCTGGCATTTGGCAAATAGAAATAATTTTGGTTCCTAATTGACCTATAACGGGGAAGGTTTATTCTGATTTCATGTCAGATAGTGAGAAAAACCTGCAGATGGGGCTTTCTATATAGTGGATGGAAACTTCTGGTTTCAACTGTATATTGATCTATTCAAAGCTGTTTATTTTAGCTACCTGGATCACATTTTTATCCATTTATCTATCTGTCTCATTGATATTCATCTATATCATGGCTATAACTATCCATTTTCTATCTTTGTATATTAATTTATCTGTCTCTCTATTGCACATCTATCAAACTATCCTTCATATTTCTCTCTATCATCTTATCTAATTTATCAATCTACAGTATCTATCTCTCGTATATCTATCTATTAATCATCCATCTCACAGCTAAATTTGTCTAATAATTTTATATCTCTGCCATCTAGCTCTCTATCACACATCTATCCATTTAACTTATATCATATATATATATATCTAAAATATATATATATAATAATATAATATATCTATATCTTATCTTCTCTTACAAATGTATCTATCTCATATCTATCACAAATCATCTAATCAAACTATCCATCTATCATATCATCTATCTCATATCCCCATCTCTCCATAAACTATCCCCATCTCTATCATAAACTATCTATCAATCTCTCTATCTCATATCTATCTATCTATCCTCTCTATCCTATCTATCTATCTAACATCTATCTATCTATCTTTTATCTCTATCTATCCCATATCTATCTATATCTATCTCATATCTATCTCCTATATATCTATATTATCTCATAAATTATCTATCTATCTCATACATCTATATATCTATCTCATATCTATCTATCACCTATCACATATCTATCTATCTATCTCATATCTATCTATCTATCTCTTATCTATCTCTCACAATCCACAATGACAAAAATCTATATAGAGCACATCCTGCCACCTTGCATTTTGCTTAGATTCCCATGTACACAACCTCATACATAATGCATCACAGACAGCGTAATATTATTTTCAAAGTTACAGCAAGACATTTTTACACCACCCCGGTCTCTTCATACTTCAGGATCAGAATTAATGAATTATCTATTGATTAAATTCCACTCTAACAAATCCACCATGGCAAATAAATGAACTAGCCAGGGCACGTGTAGGCCACGGCCAGGCTTGTCAGGGCAATCGATCCGCAGTTAGTAATCTTTGGGGATATAAGAAGAGTTGATGGTAATATGACATGTGGGGAAGGGAATGCTAACAAAGCCACTGAATGAAGTCATCCCATCACACCTCGTCCTCTATACTCTACTGCTAGAGCGAAACGCAGACTCTTATGTAGCACCGTGCTGGTCTCATGGCTGATAAATGGAAAGAGGTGCTAATACTTTTGCAATGTTCTAGTGATGTGTATCAGCTGTGAAGTGTACAATGTAGTTATTTACATGGCACCCTCCACAGTGTGGATCACAATCTTATACATATGAAGACCAAGCTCAAACTGACCCACAGGGGACCATGGGAAACCCTCAGTAGACTCCTGGGCATGTTGGGCCCTGAGTATGGAAGGCCTGAGGATGCAGTATGTGCAGTCATGTATCAGAGATGTAGGGTGGGCACCAAGAGTCAGTTCCACTGGTGGTCTACAGTAATAGGCTCCCCAAAATGACCCCAAAATTCAAATCCATTTGGTGGGCCCAAGAGAACTCCACGGGGCCCCCAATCCTTGATGGGGCCCCAAAAATCAACTCCATTGATGGGCCCCAAAAACAAATCCCCTGGTGGCCCTAAAAATAATCCATGATGGGCCCAAAAAAAAAAAAAAAAAAGAAATCCCTTAGTGGGCCCAAAAAAACATCTCCAGTGGGGGGCCCCAATAATAAAAAACACGGGTGGGCCCCCAAGGCCCCATCCATCTGGGCCCAAGAATCACTTCACTGCTGGGCCCCAAGAATCTACTCCACGCTGGGGCCCCATGAATCTTCTCCACGCTGGGCTCCAAGAATAAAATCCATGGTGGGGGCCCCAAAAATCATCACTGGTGACCACAGGGACCTTAAC
>JAODAL010012865.1:0-93626 GCA_025379985.1 Phyllomedusa bahiana | reverse complement strand
GACAGCGGGCGGCAGTCCCGCTCGGGGGGCGATCAGGGTTTTCCCGCCCCCGGGACGGGGGTCCGGGCCCCCCCCGGGGAAACGCATTTTTAATTTGGGGCGAGTTAAATGGAAATAGGTTTGTTTTTTTAATTTCAACCCAAATTTTTTTTATGAAAACCCCCTGCCCTCGGGGTAAAAAAGGGAAAAGGAAAGGACTTTTTAACAGATGTTTTCACAGTATTTTTTATCTTATTATACAAGCAAAATATGTTTTTGGAAAAAAACCATGGGAAAAAGACAAATTTTGTAAATAAAGAATGGAAAAAAATACAAGAGGGAGAAACCGCCCGGGGGCTCTGGCTCGACTCCCCCTGTCCGAAAGTGGCCCCTCAATTTTTTGGGGAAATGGGTGGAGGCATTGCTCCGTTGGGAATGGCTTCCTTGGATGCTCTGCATTTTGGACCACCACCTGGTAACTCCCTTGATTATTTTTGGGCCAATAAAACCCCCTGGCCTATATGGGGGCTCTGGGCATTAGCCCCCCAAAGGGACAACTGTATTTATGACATTTTTTTTTAATTTTTAAAACGGGCCCCTACTAAAAATGTTTCATTGTTTGCTTAAATGTTTTTCATAGTATTTTTTTTATTTCACTGTTTAGGTTTTAAATATGTTATTGGAAACAGGGGGAAAAAGGACAAATTTGGTAATGAAAAAGAAAAAAAAATACGGGAAAGGAGACAACCGTCTTTTGGCTCGGGCCCTCGACTCCCCCTTGCCCGGGTGAGGGGCCCCCTAAACCCGTTTTTGGGGAAATGGGGGAGGACATTTTTCCCCCGTTAGAATGGCCCCCTTGTAAAGCTGCTGCAGTTTGGACACCCCCTGAGTAACCCCCTTTTTGAGTATTTGGGGCCCCAATTAAACCCCCGGGCCCTAAGTGGGGGCTCTGGGGAAATTAGCCCCCCAGGGGACGAATGGTATTTATGACATTAATTTTTAAGGGTTAACGGGCCCTACTAAAAATGTTTCATGGGTTTTGCTTACGGTTTTCATAGTATTATTTAAACTTTTTTTAGGTTTTAAATTATGTTATTGGAACCATGGGGAAAAGACAAATATTGAAATAGAATGAAAATAAAAATACGGGGATGGGGGACAACCGTCTGGCTTGGCCAAACTGCCCCTGTCCTGTGAGGGGGCCCCCAAGGGTTCTGGAAAAGGGGGTGGAGGACATTGTCTCCTTTTGAATGATTTTCCCTTGTAATTGCCCAGTTTGGACACCCCTGAGTAACTCCTCTTGAGATTGTGGGGGCCAATGAAACCCGGGCCTATAAGTGGGGGCTCGTGATTAGCCCCCCCAAGGACAACTGTATTTATGACATTAATTTTTAATGTTAACAGGCCCTACTAAAAATGTTTCATCGGTTGCTTCCCCTGTTTTCAGGTATTTTTTAACTCACTGTCTGGGTTTAAAAATTTTGTTATTGAAGCTTTTGGGAAAAAAAGACAAAAATTGTGTTTTTGAAGAAATAAAAACGGAGGGAAAGAAAACCCGGTCGGTGGTTTGGCTGATTGCCCCTGCCCGTGAGGGGCCCCTTTAATGTTCTGGAAAGGGTGGAAAAATATTGTCTCCTTAGAATGGGCCCCCTGTGATGCAAAAGCGGGTTTGGACCCCCACTTCACAATTGTGACTTTTTGGGAATCGATTCTTTAAAGTGGGCTCTTTGATTGGGCCACCCAGTGTGCAAAAACTGTATTTTTGACAAAAAAAGGGGGGCTTTTTTTTTATTTTGTTTTTTATTTTCATTTTATCTCTTCGAAAAGATTAAAATTTCCCCAGTACTCTTTGCATTTTTACTTTTTCATTTACAAAGCTTTTTTTGCCATTTTTTTTGAGAGTGCCCCTCCAGAAAAGCTGTAAAAAATACAAGAAAACTTGTAAATTTGGAAAGGGGGTTTGGAGAGGAGAAAGATGCTTATTTGTCCGCACATTACGCATACCGCTTCAGTTTATGAGGACGAAATTAAGAAAGTTGGGAGTGCTAAGTTAGGCTTCAATAGATGTGGAGTAGGTAGGGGTCGGGTGCACAAAAACGATAGAAAAGGAGGGGGGAACGGAGTTTTAGGTTGAGGGTTGAATATACAGTACGTATTGGTGAGGAAGGAGGGTTCAGCCTCGTCATTCAGTGGGCGAAAAAAGAGAAGTCTGCAAAAAATAGAAAATTAATCCATTCAAGAAGTTCAAGGTTTTGGTTCAAGAGGTTATTTGTTTGGGACGGGGGGAAGGGGATGCATTCTTACTCTGTCTGTCAGGAAGGAGGAAACCTTAGATAATGGCTGAGTATGAAAATTGTGTCATGGAACGTGAAGGGGTTGCGTTCTCCCCAAAAAAGGATGCTCATTTTGAGACACTTAAAAAAGTTGAGGGCGGATATTGCCCTGTTACAGAACACCCATTTAACGGAAAACGATTTCCCTAGACTGAAAAAAACTTTGGTTGGGCGAGGTGAAGGGCTCAGCAGCTTTGAACGGTAAGGCAGGGGTAGTGGTCCTAATTAACAAGAATGTGGTACATAGAATTCTGTCCATAGACACAGATGAGGAGGGCAGATTCCTGAAGGTAGAAATGGAGACACCGGCAGGAATACTGACGGTGGTTAATATATATGCCCCAACAGTCCAGACAAAAAAAATTTTAACGAGTTGGAAGTTAAGCTTTTACAAGTAGGGGAGGGAGCAAAACTAGTAGGGGGGGATTTTAATTGTGCTATGAACAATTTAGAAGACAAGAAGAGGCATAACAATATCGTATTACCGGATGATAGAAAAAAAACGCTACTATGCAAAATGTGTGATAATTTGGGTCTAGTCAACGCATGGAGAGCATCAAACCCCATGGAAAGGGAATACACTCACTTCTCTCATGCGCATGGGTCATGGTCAAGATTAGACTATTTCCTGGCTAATCAGGGGGCAGTGGGCATGATTGAATCGGTACACATTGGGGACTTGATCATCTCTGACCACTCCCTGGTGTCCATCACCCTACACGAGGCATTCCCGAGAGGGACAGACATCATCTGGAGGCTACCCACCTCACTTCTGGCAGATGAGCAATTCAAAGATCTGATAATTCAGTGGTGGAGAGATTATGAGCAGGACACCATGATGCATAAAAACTCCCCTAATTTATTTTGGGACGCTGGGAAAGCAGTGCTTAGAGGAAAAATTACGGCTTATAATGGCGGCCAAAAAGAAAAAAGCGAAAAAAGATTTCAATGGAGCAACGGAACGACTGAGACATGCGTATACGATTTTTGTATCAAAACCGACTGAAGATAACAAAAACAATTGGGTCAAATCTAAAGAGCTATATGAGATACAACAAAAAAAGATTGAATCGTTGCGCTACAATCAGTTCAGGGTGTCTCTATTTAGATTCGGGAACAAAGCAGGGAAATTAATGGCGGGACTGGTAAAAGGGAGGAGAGGGGCCATGAATTTTGTTAGTCTAAAAGATAGTTCAGGGGAACTGAAAAAGGGGCCAAAAGAAGTCAATGATATTCTGCGATCTTATTACAACAAATTGTATAGCCAGTCAGATTTTAGTTATCTAAAAGGTCAACATTTTTTGAGGAACATCTCGCTCCCTAAACTCTCGGCCCAGGATAGGGATATTTTAAATGCAGAATTCGAGGAAGAAGAGATAAACAGGGTGATAGCCCAACTCCCTCCTAATAAGGCCCCGGGTCCGGATGGTCTGCTGGGGGAACTGTATAAAGTTATGCGAGGAGAATGGACTCCAGCATTGAAACTAGTGTTTAGGGACATAATAGAAAGAAAGGTGATGCTAAACTCCGGTAACCCAGCCGACATTAAGGTCCTTTACAAAAAGGGAAAAGATCCAAACCAGCCAGAATCGTACAGGCCCATTTCCTTGATCAACCAAGATGTCAAGATTTTTTCTTAAATAATGGCCAACCGGCTGGCAGGAATCATGGCAAGCCTAATAGGGGAGCACCAAATGGGATTTATTCAGGGGAGGTCTTGGGTCAAAAATGTTAGGTCTGTTATGACAACCCTGGAAGCCGTGGAAAGGAGAAAGATAGGAGCCAACAACCCAGCCTTACTGGCAATAGAGGCTGAGAAAGCGTTCGATAATGTTAATTGGCACTGGCTTAATCTAGTCTTAGACAGCATAGGGGTTACAGGTACATTTCGGACATATATTGATGCGATGTACAGTATGCCTCAGGCAAGGGTGAATACACCAGGGTTTTTGTCCTCTCCTATCTTTCTGCAAAAGGGTACCAGACAAGGATGACCTTTGTCGCCCTTGTTGTTTAATTTAGCATTGGAGCCTCTAGCGCAACCTCTGATTCGTTCAAAGATATACCAGGGGATATCAGTGTGAAATAGGCAGATGAAGCTGGTCTGCTTTGCAGATGATATGCTGTTATTCTTAAGTGATCCTAGAACACAGGTAGCGAGGGTCCTACAGGCAATGGAAGAATTTGGATCTTTCTCGGGATTTAGGGTGAATCGGGAAAAATGTCAGCTACTGCAGTTAGGAAATAAAGGGGATATCCAACAAAAGGACATAGGAGTAGAGGTAGTGAAATCCCATATAACATATCTGGGGATAAAAATTGGATTCAGATCCTCAATCATATATAATTTTAACTATAAACCACTGATAGTAAAAATAACGACGGAATTAGACAAATGGAAAGACCTACCTCTGTCGCTGATGGGTCGGATTCAGCTTATCAAAATGGTGAGTTTTGCACGATTACTCTATCCGATGCAAAGCATACCAGTTTTAATTAAACACATTGACATAAACACTCTGAGAAGGGCATTTACTCAATTTATGTGTCGGGGCAAGCAGCCGAGGATAGGGATCAGGAAACAAATGTCGAGCAAGGGGCAGGGGGGCGCTCAACTGCCCAATATTAGAATATATAACATAGCAACAATGTGGAGGCACCTTAGGGATTGGATAGATGGAACGGAATATTACTCAAACTTGGAATTGGAAAAACAATTGGCACTTCCACTTTCGCTGGACGCATCAATTCACATGCCTTATAGATCACATCTGCCAGAAGTCAAACAAAGTGTGGTATTAAGGGACACTTTAGCAACATGGAGACACATTAGAAAATTCTACAGAAGACCGATGTTTCTGTCGCCATATCTACCTCTATGGGAGATGCCCGGGTTTCAGGCAGGTAGGGAAAACAAACTATTCCAAAAGTGGAAAAATAAAGGTATTCAAAAACTGCAGGACATTTTGACAGAGGGAGAAGGAGCGTTGATGCCCTGGGACCAAGTTAGGGAGAAATATGGACTAGAACCACAGCAGGCATTCCAGTTTATGCAAATCAAGAGTTTCTGCAGATCAGGTGTATCTAACCTTAGAGCTTTGGAGGAAACGGAGGATTTCAGAGCATTTTGTAAAATTAAAGGGTACAGAGGCCTCCTATCGCGACTTTATAGTGCCTTGAACAGAAAGGACATAGAAGGGATAGGAAACTCCATGTTCCAGAAATGGGAAAATGTTCTGCAGGATAATAATATATCAAGGAAGATATTAAAGGGTTTTGACATGGTTAGAAAGGCCACAGTTAATGTTCAATGGAGAGAGGTATTATTTAGGATCGCACACAAAGCGATATATGCCTTTGATATTCCTTACAAGTGCAGCTCTCAATACTGGACTAAATGTCCAAAATGCCAAAAGGAAAAAGCAGACCTTCTCCACGCTTTGTGGTCCTGCCCGATGGTGGAGAGCGTGTGGAGGAGCATTAGGGATTTAATCAGAGAGATAAGGAATGTAACTATTCCCATGTCCCCGCAATGTTTTATCTTCCATTATATTGAGAAAGAAGGAAAAAAGGAGGAACACAAAGAGGTATTATTGGCTGACAGGGGAATACATGTTATGATCCTGTCAGTAAAACGATGCTTATTAAGGCATTGGATTCATCCCTCAGTACCGAGTGTGGAGGAGGTGATGGAATGCCTAAGGCAAATGTTTTATATAGAAAGGTTAGACGCGGAACGAGATAAGGATAAGTCTGCAAAAACACTCTTCAGAAAGTGGAAACCATTTGTGTCAAAAGTATTCACAGACTCTGAAATAAAAGACCTTATGGAGCCTTTCAAATACTCCGAATATTATCTGACGGAAAAAATAAAAGGAAACTTAGGACGTCTAGATATTGATAAGCAGGGGTAATAGAATGCAAGGGGTTTTGTTTAGGGGAAGGGGGGGAAGCTGGGAATGTTTCAGGGGAAAAATTAAAAAAATACAGAAGCAGTGGTAGGAGTCAATTATTGACCATTGATGATGCTTATGTTTATGCTGTCTTTACTGTACAAGCGAAACTTTATATGTGAAATAATATTATAAGCACCACAGTGATTGTACCGAGACTCATGTTGGGTTTGTGTAAGCAAAATGTTTGAAATACTCTGCTTTTGTAAATAAAATATTTATAAAAAAAACTTGTCAATTGAATTCTATTGCCAAATAGAAGCAAAAACATCTCCTATTCTTTTTTGGAATGGACTTGCATTCTTCTTTTCTCTATAAGAGGTGGTGGGGGTGGTGAATGGGGTTATATTGATTTTTTTTTTCAAATTATCTCTAAGGTAAGTATTTATGGATGTAGTGTTTAAGACATACTGCTGTCTATAGCATGTACCAGGAACATATTATCACACCTCTTTTTTTTCTACAGGTGACTGACTCCAAGGTAGAAAAAGCCATGCCACATACCCCCGTGAGCTACCGTGAGCTACAATAAAAGGAGTCACAGGACAGGTAATTAATATTTATATATTAATTACTGATAACACTCAGGCTAGATATCATTTCTAGGCCTGCAGAGGTGTGGTACTATCTTCCTGATGCATGAGGATATATGTGTTGTTAATCTGTATATCTTCTATAGACAGCTCCTTGTATAATACCTAGATCTAGAAAACAGTCTTTGATCCAGAGATTTTTCTGACTTCCAGATTTGGAGTTGGGAAGGAATTTTTTCCCTACAGTGATGAAAAGTGACTTCCACCTCATAGGGTTTTTTTTTTTTGCCTTCCTCTGGATCAACACTGCATAATAATAGGCAGAGTTTAATGGACATAGGTTTTTTTTTAACTTTCAAGCCATTTTTATTTTGTAAAGTCCATGTCTCGGTACAAAAGTGAGGAAGACGTTTTAACTAGATTTTTTAACATTATTGTTATCTTATTATATAAGACGAAATATGTTATTGGAACACATGGGGAAAAGACAAATATTGTAATGAGAATGAAATAAAATACAGGATGGAGACAACCGTCTGTGGCTCTGGCTCGACTGCCCCTGTCCTGTGAGTGGCCCCTCAATGTTCTGGAAATGGGTGGAGGACATTGTCTCCGTTAGAATGGCCTCCTTGTGATGCTGCTGCAGTTTGGACACCACCTGAGTAACTCCACTTGAGTATTGTGAGGCCAATGAACACCCTGGCCTATAGTGGGGGCTCTGTGCATTAGCACCCCAAGGACGAACTGTATTTATGACATTAAGTTTAAGGTTAACAGGCCCTACTAAAAATGTTTCATTGGTTGCTTACATGTTTTCATAGTATTGTTTTTTCACTGTTTAGGTATTAATATGTTATTGGAACACATGGGGAAAAGACAAATATTGTAATGAGAATGAAATAAAATACAGGATGGAGACAACCGTCTGTGGCTCTGGCTCGACTGCCCCTGTCCTGTGAGTGGCCCCTCAATGTTCTGGAAATGGGTGGAGGACATTGTCTCCGTTAGAATGGCCTCCTTGTGATGCTGCTGCAGTTTGGACACCACCTGAGTAACTCCACATGAGTATTGTGAGGCCAATGAACACCCTGGCCTATAGTGGGGGCTCTGTGCATTAGCACCCCAAGGACGAACTGTATTTGTGACATTAAGTTTAAGGTTAACAGGCCCTTCTAAAAATGTTTCATTGGTTGCTTACATATTTTCATAGTATTGTAAACTCACTGTCTAAGAAATAAAAATGTTATGAAACATATGGGGAAAAGACGAAAAGTGTGATGAGAATGAAATAAAAATACAGGATGGAGACAACCGTCTGTGGCTCTGGCTCGACTGTCCCTATTCTTTGAGTGACCCCTCAATGTTCTGGAAATGGGTGGAGGACATTGTCTCCATTAGAATGGGCCCCCCTGTGATGCTAAAGCAGTTTGGACTCCACTTCACAATTGTGACATCTTGGAATCGATTCATAAAGTGGGCTCTGTGCATTAGCACCCAATGGGCGAACTGTATTTTTGACAATAAATGTAAGGTTAATAGGCCTTGATTATAAATGAGAAATCCCATTTTTTCCCCAATCAAATAGATTTTCTATGGTTCCTTTGACCATAAAAGTCAATGTTGTTCGAAAGGGGGGCTTGTTTTATTTTGTTTTATTTTATTTTCATATTATCTCTTTGATAGATTATAATTTCCCCAGTACTCTTTGCATGTTACGTTTCATTTACAAAGCATTTTTGCCATTATTTTTGAGAGTGCCCTCCAGAAAAGCTGTAGAAATACAGAGAAAACTTGTCAATTGAATTCTATTGCCAAATAGAAGCAAAAACATATCCCATTCTTTTTTGGAATGGACTTGCATTCTTCATTTCTCTATAAGAGGTGGTTTGGGTGTGAGGGTGGGTTATATTGATTATTTCTACATTATCTCTAAGGTAAGTATTTATGGATGTAGTGTTTTAGTCATACTGCTGTCTATAGCATGTACCAGGAACATATTATCACACCTTTTTTTTTCTACAGGTGACTGACTCCGAGGTAGAAAAAGCCATGCCACATACCCCCCGTGAGCTACAATAAAAGGAGTCACAGGACAGGTAATTAATATTTATATATTAATTACTGATAACACTCAGGCTAGATATCATTTCTAGGCCTGCAGAGGTGTGGTAGTATCTTCCTGATGCATGAGGATATATGTGTTGATATGTATATCTTCTATAGACAGCTCCTTATATAATACCTAGATCTAGAGAACGGTCTTTGGTACAGAGATTTTTCTGATTTCCAGATTTGGAGTTGGGAAGGAATTTTTTTCCCTACAGTGATGAAAAGCGACTTCCACCTCATAGGGGGTTTTTTTTGCCTTCCTCTGGATCAACACTGCATAATAATAGGCAGAGTTAAATGGACATAGGTTTGTTTTATTAACTTTCAAGCCATGTTATTATGTAAAGTCCATGTCTCGGGTACAAAGTGAGGAAGACGTTTTAACTAGATTTTTTAACAGTATTGTTATCTTATTATATAAGACTAAATATGTTATTGGAACACATGGGGAAAAGACAAATATTGTAATGAGAATGAAATAAAATACAGGATGGAGACAACCGTCTGTGGCTCTGGCTCGACTGCCCCTGTCCTGTGAGTGGCCCCTCAATGTTCTGGAAATGGGTGGAGGACATTGTCTCCGTTAGAATGGCCTCCTTGTGATGCTGCTGCAGTTTGGACACCACCTGAGTAACTCCACTTGAGTATTGTGAGGCCAATGAACACCCTGGCCTATAGTGGGGGCTCTGTGCATTAGCACCCCAAGGACGAACTGTATTTGTGACATTAAGTTTAAGGTTAACAGGCCCTACTAAAAAGGTTTCATCGGTTGCTTACATGTTTTCGTAGTATTGTTAACTCACTGTCTAGGTAATATGTTATTGAAACCTATTGGGAAAAGACCAAAATTGTGTGTAACGGGCCGCGGTGTTCAATTTGTATCCCGATTTTGGCGTGTGTTGTGCTCCCGTCTGCAAGTCAAGTTGGACTTTTCATCGGCCAATCACCCTCAGTCCAATGGGGGAGGTGGGGTGGGGTGAACCAGATTCTGGGAGAATACCTGCGTCATTTTGTATCCAAACGTCAGGACAACTGGGCCGAGCTGCTTCCCTGGGCCGAGTTCTCTTATAACCATCGTGACTTGGATGCAGCTGGCGTCTCTCCATTTCTTGTGGTCTATGTCCACCACCCGCACCCCCTCTCCCCCTGCCTACTGATTCGGAAGTGCCCGCTGTCAATAAAAGTTCAGGTTTTATAAAAGGCCATCGGCAAGAGACTTGACTTTCCCCTACTTCGGGCCCTGCCGTAAAAGACTGGGGCTGACAAAAGGAAAAAGACCTCCCCGATTTCCCCTAGGGGACAAAGTTTGGCCTCCTCGAGGTACGTGCGCCTGAAGGTTCCCTGCTTAAATTGGGCCCCCCCTCGTCCCTTAAAGGTGCTTCGCAGCTGAACCCGGGGAAAGTCAAGCCGTTTCCTCCACTCTCCGGATAAAAAAACCATTCCATGTCTCCCCCCTTTAAAGCCCGGCAAAACATTTCTCCGAAGGTGGTACAATCCCAAAATCTGAGGTAAAGTTTTTTATGACCTCAAGAACTTTTTGTAATTAAGGTCGGGAAAAGGTTTTTGCCCCAAAATTTTTCGATTTCCGATTGGAGTTGGGAAGGAATTTTTTCCCAACTTTAGAAAAGGGACTTCCCCCCCCAAAAGGGGTTTTTTTTGCCCCTCCATCAACACCCCCTAATAAAGGCAGATTTAAAATAAAGGTTTTTATTTTAAATTTCAAGCCTGTTTATTATTTGAAACCCCTGCCGGTCGGGGGGAAGCGTTTTTAACAAATTTTTCGTTTTTATCTTTATTTTAAACTTTAAATTTTGGGAAACCTGGGAAAAGACAAAAAGAAATGGAAAAAGAAATAAATACAGAGGAAAAACCGTTGTGGCGGGTAAAGCCCCGCCAGTTCCCCCTTTTCTGGAAAGGGGAACTTTCCCTCCCCCTTAACCTCTTGGGGGGTTACCAAAAATTTAACCCTCCCCCCCGGTAGCGAATCCGCAAATCCTTCAAGTAAAAGGCAATTGTCCCAAAACGGCCAAGGGGAAAGTTTTTCCCCCTCTTTTGGGGGCCCCTTCGCCCAAATTAGTCCTTGGAGCAAAAACTTCCCTGTCTGTCTCATCCGGCAACCGCAGGGACCCAAACTTCGGCCTTTCCTCCGCTTTGCCCGGGGGTCCCAACCTGACGGGGTTTTATTACCCAGTGTTCCATGCACGGGGAACTGATCGGATCATTTTCCCTCAGAGAGGTCTAAGGTGACCTTCGGGTTTTCTGCTGTCCGGGAAGGCCTTGGCGTGGGCACCCCCCCTGGGGACAGGAATGACCCGTTCCCCGGATCACATGCTTCCTTTATGAATTTTCCCCCGTCTTCGAGGGCCAGGCTGCCCTTGTTTTCCCCTCTTGAGCCTCGTCGGGCGACTCCTTTGGGGGGACATGCGGTCCCAAATTTTTAACCCCTTTCAAGCGAATTGGGAAGATGGCCCTCTGGTACTTCAAAAAGGGGCCGTTTACAGGGTTTAAAAACCTTTGGCAGCAAAAGACCGCCGCCCCCTGAGCGAAGTAATTTACCTGGCCACCCCTCGATGTAAGGTTCCGGGAGGCAAGGGGCTCCCCCAAGAGAGAGCCCAGCAACCCCCCGCAACTGTTTTCCCCGGCTCCGGGATTCCAACTTTCCCATTTTCAACCCTCAAGTCTCCGATATGGAACCCAACAAGGGACCGGGTCCCGTTATCGGAGCAAAAAACTGACCCCCCGTCGGAGGAAGCTTTGTCCTACGGCGCCAGCCCGGGCCATTTCCGCAAACTGTCCCCTATGTCCCCGCGCGGGAAACGCTCACACCAGGTCCGAGGGAAGGTCCTAGGTTTTCCCCCTTCCAAATTTGGAAGGGGGGGGGGGGGGGGGGGGGGGGGGGGGGCGACGGGTGGGGGGGGGGGTCGGGGGAGGTGATTTCGTGCTGGTCATGTTCCGCATTCTGCCTTCCTGGACTCAAGGGCAGCCCGGGGAATTTTCCATGCCTCCTTGGTAACCCGATACCACTGCCAGGGTCCATTAAAAGCCCTGCTTATTTTTTTTGGTAAGGGGGGTGCTTCTCAGTGACCCAACCAGTACATAACCCGGCCCGTGACCCTCGGTAGGGGGCTACAAAGGAGAAGATCAGTTTCCAGTTCTGTCTCGTTTTTCCTCGGCGATTCCTTTGGGGGTTCCCTGCTGCAACTACGCCCCTACGCTCGACTAAGCAGAAGGTCCTGCGATGGGGGCCAAAAGCCAGAACATCATTTGGGGGTACCACACCCGGGGGCCACCCCTTCCCACATCCGCCCGCCAAGCCCCTTTTCCAGGTTCTATGGAACCAGGATTTTTGGGGGCGTATTCTCCGAGAAGGAGGCCCAATACACTGCCCCCCCCAAAATCGGCCTTAAAAACTGCCCAATGACCTCCCCCCCGGAACCGCCTCCCCGGGGGGAGGGGCTATCCCTGTCCCTGCCGGGGACTCGGCCATTGGCCTATATCAAAGAACTTGCAGAAAGGGTTTATCTAAAGTCTTTTCCCCCCCCAAAGCGAGTTTTTCTTCGTGCAGAAAAAAGGGTAGTTCCCTCCGTCCGTGTATTTACACAGGGGATAAATAAAAACCATGAAAAAACCCTACCCCCCTCCCCCTGAACTCGGGGGCCTTTTTACCGCCCCAAAGGGCGCTAATGTTTCCCCCAAATTGGACCTGCGAGGACCTATAACCTCATCAGAATTCGGAGGGGGGCGATGGAAGACGGCTTTTAATAAAACCCAGATGGGCATTTTGGACCTCTTATCCCTTTTGGGTCGTAAGCTCCAGCGTGTTCCAAAATTTAATTGTTTCCGGGATCTTTTGTACACCCGCCATAGGTATTGATACATCCTATTTTCCTCCTGACTTCAACTATTGGGGAAAAAGTTCCAGGGTTTTGCGACTCTGGCACAAACCCACTGTAAAGCCAAGCTAAGAAATGTTTTTTCCTAGACCCCCTACCTTTTTCCCCGGGGACATGGTCCAAGGGAAGGGCCTGAAGATGGACCTGAAAAACTCTGCAGTGCTACAATGGGGCCCGCCTTCGCCTTCGGGCGATACGCGCTTCCTGGGCTTCGCAAATTATTACCGGCAATTTTCCACACTTCTCCACCTTTGGCGCTCCTACGGGCCCTTACGAGGGAAAAATTGAACAAGAGATTGGCCTCCGGAGGGTGGAAGGGGTTTATTGAGCTAAAGATTTTTTCTCCACAGCACCTGGGTTTTGGGCCGGGGATCCCCGGAAAACCGTTCTCCTTGGAGGGGATGCCTCTCCGTAGGGGGGAGGGGGGGTCCCCACCAGAAGGGGCCCCAAAGGCAAGATTCTCACATGGGGTTTTCTCAAAACATTTTCGCCGGCGAGCGGAACTATCCATTGGGGATCGGGAGCTCTTGGCAAACAATTAGTCCTGGAGGAATGGCGACATCTGCTGGAGGGGCTCGTTACCCAAACGACATCTTTAACGGATCCAAGAATTTACTGACTTTCAGACGGCCCAGACTAAAACCCCCGCCAAGCCCGGGTTTTCCTTTTTTTCCGTTTTACTTTTGCATTTCACTTCCGACCCGCTGAAAAAACGTCAAGGGTGAGACCTCCCCCCGTGCCCTTGGGTTGGCGGTGAAGAACCTGTGCAACACTCATTTCTTTTAGAACGGTTGGTTCGCGTTGCTCTCACAGATCTCCAAAACGTTCCTACTGGCAAGACTTACGTGCCACCAGCACTCAGGAAGAAGATTCTGGAGTGGGGGCATAGCTCTCTCTTGGCTGGCCATTCCGGAGCACGGAAGTCCTACGCTCTGATCTCACGGCAATACTGGTGGCCGACTCTGGCACAAGATGTCAAGGACTTCACCCTCGCCTGTGTCACATGTGCTCGGAACAAGGTCCCACGTTACAGGCCCGCAGGTCTCTTGCATCCGCTGGCCGTGCCAGAAATCCCTTGGACGCACATAGCCATGGACTTTATCATGGACCTACCGGTTTCCTCTGGGAATTCTGTCATCTGGGTGGTTACAGACCGGTTCTAAAAGATGTCCCACTTTGTACCTCTTCCTGGTCTCCCATCTGCTCCACAATTAGCCAGTCATTTCTTCCGGCATATTTTCTGGCTACATGGTTTACCTTCACACATCGTCTCCGACCGCGGTGTTCAATTTGTTTCCCGATTTTGGCGTGCTTTGTGCTCCTGTCTGCAAGTCAAGTTGGACTTTTCATCGGCCTATCACCCTCAGTCCAATGGGCAGGTGGAGCGGGTGAACCAGATTCTGGGAGAATACCTGTGTCATTTTGTATCCGGACGTCAGGACAACTGGGCCGAGCTGCTTCCCTGGGCCGAGTTCTCTTATAACCATCGTGACTTGGATGCAGCCGGCGTCTCTCCATTTTTTGTGGTCTATGGCCGCCACCCGCACCCCCCGTCCCCCTGCCTACTGATTCGGAAGTGCCCGCTGTCAATGACCAAGTTCAGGATATCAAGGCCATCTGGCAAGAGACTTGACATTCCCTACTTCGGGCCTCTGTCCGTATGAAGACTCGGGCTGACAAAAGGAGAAGACCTGCCCCGACGTTCCTCCTAGGGGACAAAGTTTGGCTCTCCTCGAGGTACGTGCGGCTGAAGGTTCCCTGTCTTAAATTGGGCCCTCGCTTCCTCGGTCCCTTCAAGGTGCTTCGGCAGCTGAATCCGGTGACGTACAAGCTCTGTTTGCCTCCATCTCTCCGGATCCAAAACTCATTCCATGTCTCCCTCCTTAAGCCTCTGGTTCTGAACCAGTTCTCTCAGAAGAATGTATCGCCTTCCCCGGTAGACGAATCCGCTAACATCTTCGAAGTAAAGGATATCTTGGCTATGAAGACGGTCAGAGGAAAGCGTTTCTTCCTCGTGGATTGGAAGGGCTTCGGACCCGAGAAGAGATACTGGGAGCAAGAATCTAATACCCTGAATCATGATCTCATCCGCAGATTCCTGCAGCCTAAAAAGGAGGGGAGGCCTAAGGGGGGGGGGGTGCTGTAACGGGCCGCGCCGCGATCCGGTCCACGGACCGCGGCCGCACCCGTGTCCCTCTCAGCGGGTACCCGGCGGAGACGGGTGGCGCCGCAGGCCCGCGCTGCTGGCCGTGGTCGCACCCGTCCCATCCACTCACCTGACCTCGCTCCTGTTCAGCTCTCTTCACCTGAGGGCTGGAATGCGCTTGCGCGCCCCCTAGCGCACGCGCACGCTCGTTCATGTAAATTTAAAGGGACAGTGCGCCGCTAATTGGTTAATTGCCGGGCGTTGTCTCTATATAGTTTAGGGATCCATGTCACTTCCCTGATGGATCTTTGTTGCCTCCGTGCCCTAGAGAAAGCGTTCCTGTGTATCTACTGTCTTGCCGTGTTTCCTGACCTCTGCTTACGTTTATCGACTCTGAACCTTTGTCGCCTGCCCCTGACCTTGCCGCCCTGTACCCGACTACCCCTTTACGTCCCGTGATTCTGTACCAGCTTATCCTTGGCGCCACCGCAGGCAGTCACATCAGGGTAGAAAACCTGGTAGACTCCCGCTGCAGCAAGACCATCCCGCTTTGCGGCGGGCTCTGGTGAAAACCGGGACCTACTTAGATTCCGCTCCCTGGCGTGGCTTACACCATCGCTTGCGGTGGTCAAGCGGATCCACTACCAAGTCTGTTACATTGTGATGAGAATGAAATAAAAATACAGGATGGAGACAACCGTCGGTGGCTCTGGCTCGACTGTCCCTATTCTTTGAGTGGCCCCTCAATGTTCTGGAAATGGGTGGAGGACATTGTTTTCCCCTTAAAAATGGGCCTCCCTGTGATGCTAAGCAGTTTGGACTCCACTTCACAATTGTGACATCTTGGAATCGATTCATAAAGTGGGCTCTGTGCATTAGTACCCAATGGGCGAACTGTATTTTTGACAATAAATGTAAGGTTAAAAGGCCCTGATTATAAATGAGAAATCCCTTTTTTCCCAATCAAATAGATTTGCTATGGTTCCTTTAAACATAAAAGTCAGTGTTGGTCGAATGGGGGGCTTGTTTTATTTGTTTTTATTTTCATTTTAAATCTTTTCCCGATAGATTATAATTTCACCAGTACTCTGTGAATGTTACGTTTCATTTACAAAGCATTTTTGCCATTATTTTTGAGAGTGCCCTCCAGAAAAGCTGTGGAAATAAAGAGCAAACTTATCAATTGAATTCTATTGCCAAATAGAAGCAAAAACATCTACTATTCTTTTTTGTAATGGACTTTCCTTCTTCTTTTCTCTATAAGAGGTGGTTTGGGTGTCAGGGGGGGTTATATTGATTATTTCTACATTATCTCTAAGATAAGTATTTATGGATGTAGTGTTTTAGACATACTGCTGTCTATAGCATGTACCAGGAACATATTATCACACCTCATTTTTTTCTACAGGTGACTGACTCCAAGGTAGAAAAAGTCATGCCACATACCCCCCGTGAGCTACAATAAAAGGAGTCACAGGACAGGTAATTAATATTTATATATTAATTACTGATAACACTAAAAGGCTAGATATCAATTCTTGACCTGCAGAGGTGTGGTACTATCTTCCTGATGCATGAGAATATTTTGTTTTTAAATATGTATATCTTCTATAGACAGCTCCTTGTATAACAACTAGATCTAGAGAACAGTCTTTCATCCAGAGATTTTTCCTGATTTCCAGATTTGGAGTTGGGAAGGAATTTTTTTCCCTACAGTGAGGAAAAGTGACTTCCACCTCATAGGGTTTTTTTTTGCCTTCCTCTGGATCGACACTGCATAATAATAGGCAGAGTTAAATGGACATAGGTTTGTTTTATTAACTTTCAGCCTGTTATTATGTAAAGTCCATGTTCAGGTACAAAAGTGAGGAAGACTTTTTAACTAGATGTTTTCACAGTATTGTTATTTATTATAAAAGGGACTAAATTTGTTTTTGGAACACATGGGGAAAAGACAAATATTGTGATGAGAATGAAAAAAAAATACAGGATGGAGACAACCGTCTGTGACTCCGGCTCGACTGCCCCTGTCCTGTGAGTGGCCCCTCAATGTTCTGGAAATGGGTGGAGGACATTGTCTCCATTAGAATGGCCTCCTTGTAATGCTGCTGAAGTTTAGACACCATCTGAGTAACTCCACATGAGTATTGTGAGGCCAATGAACACCCTGGCCTATAGTGGGGGCTCTGTGCATTAGCACCCCAAGGACGAACTGTATTTATGACATTAAGTGTAAGTTAACAGGCTCTACTAAAAATGTTTCATCGGTTGCTAAATGTTTTAATAGTTTTGTTAACTCACTGTCTAGGTAATAATATGTTATTGGAACATATTGGGAAAAGACAAAAATTGTGATGAGAATTAAATAAAAATAAAGGATTGAGACAACCGTCTGTTGCTCTAGCTCGACTGTCCCTATTCTTTGAGTGGCCCCTCAATGTTCTGGAAATGGGTGGAGGACATAATCTCATTAGAATGGGCCCCCCTGTGATGCCTAAAGCAGTTTGGACTCCAACTTCACAATTGTGACTTTGGAATCGGATTCAAAAGTTGGCTCTGTGAAATTTGCACCAATGGGCAAACTGTATTTTTGACAATAAATGTAAGGTTAATAGGCCCTGATTATAAATGAGAAATCCCCTTTTTTCCCAATCAAATTGATTTTCTATGGTTCCTTTGACCATAAAAGTCTGTGTTGGGTGAAAGGGGGCTTCATTTTTTTCCCTAGAGTGATGAAAAGTGACTTCCACCTCAGAGGGTTTTTTTTTTGCTTTCCTCTGGATCAACACTGCATAATAATAGGCAGAGTTAAATGGACATAGGTTTGTTTTATTAACTTTCAAGCATGTTGTTATGTAAAGTCCATGTTCTCAGGTAAAAAAAGTGAGGAAAGACTTTTTAAATAGATTGTTTTCCAGTATTGTTATCTTATTATAAAGACGAAATATGTTATTGGAAAACACATGGGGAAAAGACAAATATTGTGTGAGAATGAAATAAAATGCAGGATGGAGGACAACCGTCTGTGGTCCGGCTGATGCCCTTGGTCCTGTGAGTGGCCCTTAATGTTCGGGAAATGGGTGGAGGACATTGTCTCCGTTAGAATGGCTCCTTGTGATGTTTGCTGCAGTTTGGTCCTTGAGAACTCCATTTGAGAAAAGTGAGGCAATGAACACCCCGGCCTTAGTGGGGGTTGTGCATTAGCACCCAAAGGGCGAACTTATTTTGACTTTAAGGTAAGGTTATAGGCCCTATAAAAAGTTTTCGGTTGCCTATTGTTTTCATGTTTTTGTTTCACTGTCTGGGTATTAATATTTTAAATTGGAACTTTTTGGGAAAAGAAAAAAAAATTGTGATGAAAATAAAAAAAATTTACAGGATGGAGCAACTGTTGGGCTTCCCCCTGACTGTCCCTTTTCTTTGAGTGGCCCCTTAATGTTTTGGAAATGGGTGGAGGACATAATCTCAATTATAATGGGCCCTCCTGTGATGCTAAAGCAGTTTGGATGCCACTTCACAATTGTGACATCTAGGAATCGATTCATAAAGTCGGCTCTGTACATTAGCACCCAATGGGGAACTGTATTTTTGAAAATAAATGTAAGATTTAATAGGCCCTGATTGTAAATGAGAAATCCCCTTTTTTCCCAATCAAATAGATTTTCTATGGTTCCTTTGACCATAAAAGTCGGTGTTGGGTGAAAGGAGTCTTCATTTATTTTGTTTTATTTTATTTTCATATTATCTCTTCCATAGATTATAGTTTCCACAGTACTCTTTGCATGTTACACTTCATTTACAAAGCATTTTTGACATTATTTTTGAAAGTGCCCTCCAGAAAAGCTGTAGAAATACAGAGAAAACTTGTCAATAGGATTCTATTGCCAAATAGAAGCAAAAAAAAGTCTTATTCTTTTTTGGAATGGACTCGCATTCCTCTTTTTCCTATAAGAGGTGGTTTGGGTGAGAGGGGGTGTTATATTTATTATTTCTACATTATCTCTAAGGTAAGTATTTATGGATGTAGTGTTTTAGACATACTGTTTGTTATAGCATGTACTGGATCATATTATCACAGCTCTTTTTTTTCTAAGGTGATGACCCAAGATAGAAAAAGCCATGCCACATACCCCCCGTGAGCTACAATAAAAGGAGTCACAGGACAGGTAATTAATATTTATATATTAATTTCTGATAACACTCAGGCTAGATATCAATTCTAGACCTGCAGTGCTGTGGTACTATGTTCCTGATGCATGAGGATATATGTGTTGTTAATATGTACAGTGGTGGTCAAAAGTATTGGCACCCCTGTAATTCTGTCAGATAATACTCAGTTTCTTCCTGAAAATGATTGCAGTCACAATTTCTTTGGTATTAATATATTCATTTTTTATTTTTTCTTGCTTGCAATGAAAAAACACAAAAGAGAATGAAATAAAAATCAAATCATTGATCATTTCACACAAAACTCCAAAAATGGGCCGGACAAAAGTATTGGCACCCTCAGCCTAATACTTGGTAGCACAACATTTAGCCAAAATAACTGCAAACAACTACTTCCGGTAACCATCAATGAGTTTCTTACAATGCTATGCTGGAATTTTAGACCATTCTTCTTTGGCAAACTGCTCCAGGTCCCTGAGATTTGAAGGGTGCCTTCTCCAAACTGCCATTTTGAGATCTCTCCACAGATGTTCTATGGGATTGAGGTCTGGACTCATTGCTGGCCACTTTAGAAGTCTCCAGTGCTTTCTCTCAAACCATTTTATAGTGCTTTTTGAAGTGTGTTTTGGGTCATTGTCCTGCTGGAAGACCCATGACCTCTGAGGGAGACCCAGCTTTCTCACACTGGGCCTACATTATGTTGCAAAATTTGTTGGTAGTCTTCAGACTTCATAATGCCATGCACACGGTCAAGCAGTCCAGTGCCAGAGGCAGCAAAGCAACCCCAAAACATCAGGGAACCTCCGCCATGTTTGACTGTAGGGACCGTGTTCTTTTCTTTGAATGCCTCTTTTTTTCCCTGTAAACTCTATGTTGAAGCCTTTTCCCAAAAAGCTCTACTTTTGTCTCATCTGACCAGAGAACATTCTTCCAAAACGTTTTAGGCTTTCTCAGGTAAGTTTTGGCAAACTCCAGCCTGGCTTTTTTATGTCTCGGGGTAAGAAGTGGGTCTTCCTGGGTATCCTACCATACAGTCCCTTTCATTTCAGACGTCGATGGATAGTACGGGTTGACACTGTTGTACCCCAGACTGAGGGCAGCTTGAATTGTTTGGATGTTAGTCGAGGTTCTTTATCCACCATCCGCACAATCTTGCATTGAAATCTCTCGTCAATTTTTCTTTTCCGTCCACATCTAGGGAGGTTAGCCACAGTGCCATGGGCTTTAAACTTCTTAATGACACTGCGCACGGTAGACACAGGAACATTCAGGTCTTTGGAGATGGACTTGTAGCCTTGAGATTACTCATGCTTCCTCGCAATTTGGATTCTCAAGTCCTCAGACAGATTTTTGGTCTTCTTTCTTTTCTCCATGCTCAATGTGGTACACACAAGGACACAGGACAGAGGTTGAGTCAACTTTAATCCATGTCAACTGGCTGCAAGTGTGATTTAGTTATTGCCAAACACTGTTAGGTGCCACAGGTAAGTTACAGGTGCTGTTAATTACACAAATTAGAGAAGCATCACATGATTTTTCTAACAGTGCCAATACTTTTGTCCACCCCCTTTTTTATGTTTGGTGTGCAATTTGGCTTTATAACAATTCTTTTTGTGGTTTTCCATTGAAGACAAATTAAATGAATATATTAATACCAAAGAATTTGTGATTGCAATAATTTTCAGGAAGAAACTGAGTATTAACTGACAGAATTGCAGGGGTGCCAATACTTTTGGCCACCACTGTATCTCTTCTATAGACAGCTCCTTGTATATAAACTAGATCTAGAGAAAGGTCTTTGATCCAGAGATTTTTCTGATTTCCAGATTTGGAGTTGGGAAAGATTTTTTTACCCTACAGTGATGAAAAGTGACTTCCACCTCCATAGGTTTTCTTTTTGCCTTCCTCTGGATCAACACTGCATAATAATAGGCAGAGTTAAATGAACATAGGTTTGTCTTATTTTAAGCCATGTTATTATGTAAAGTCCATGTCTCAGGTACAAAAGTGAGGAAGACGTTTTAATTAGATGTTTTCACAGTATTGTTATCTTATTAAACAAGACTAAATATGTTATTGGAACACATGGGGAAAAGACAAATATTGTAATGAGAATGAAATAAAATACAGGATGGAGACAACCGTCTGTGGCTCTGGCTCGACTGCCCCTGTCCTGTGAGTGGCCCCTCAATGTTCTGGAAATGGGTGGAGGACATTGTCTCCGTTAGAATGGCCTCCTTGTGATGCTGCTGCAGTTTGGACACCACCTGAGTAACTCCACTTGAGTATTGTGAGGCCAATGAACACCCCGGCTCATAGTGTGGGCTCTGTGCATTAGCAACCCAAGGGTGAACTGTATTTATGACATTAAGTGTTAAGTTAACAGGCCCTACTAAGAATGTTTCATCGGTTGCCTATATGTTTTCATAGTATTGTTAGCTCACTGTCTAGATATTAATATGTTATTGGAACATATTGGGAAAAGACGAAAATTGTGATGAGAATTAAATAAAAATACAGGATGGAGACAACCGTCTGTGGCTCTGATTCGACTGTCCCTTTTCTTTGAGTGGCCCCTCAATGTTTTGGAAATGGGTGGAGGACATAATCTCCATTAGAATGGGCCTCCCTGTGATGCTAAAGCAGTTTGGACTCCACTTCACAATTGTGACATCTAGGAATCGATTCATAAAGTCGGCTCTGTACATTAGCACCCAATGGGCGAACTGTATTTTTGAAAATAAATGTAAGGTTAATAGGCCCTGATTGTAAATGAGAAATCCCCTTTTTTCCCCAATCAAATAGATTTCCTATGGTTCCTTTGACCATAAAACTTGGTGTTGGGTGAAAGGGGGCTTCATTTATTTATTTTTATTTTCATATTATCTCTTCCATAGATTATAATTTCCCCAGTACCCTTTGCATGTTACGCTTCATTTACAAAGCATTTTTGCCATTATTTTTGAAAGTGCCCTCCAGAAAAGATGTAGAGATACAGAGAAAAGTTGTCAATAGGATTCTTTTGCCAAATAGAAGCAAAAAAAAGTCCTATTCTTTTTTGGAATGGACTCGCATTCTTCTTTTCTCTATAAGACGTGGTTTGGGTGTGAGGAGGTGTTATATTGATTATTTCGACATTATCTCTATGGTAAGTATTTATGGATGTAGTGTTTTAGTCATACTGCTGTCTATAGCATGTACCAGGAACATATTATCACACCTTTTTTTTTCTACAGGTGACTGACTCCGAGGTAGAAAAAGCCATGCCACATACCCCCTGTGAGCTACAATAACAGGAGTCACAGGACAGGTAATCCAAAGATTTTTCTGATTTCCAGATTTAGAGTCGTGAAGGAATTTTTTTCCCTAAAGTGAGGAAAAGTGACTTCCACCTCATAGGGTATTTTTGCCTTCCTCTGGATCAACACTGCATAATAATAGGCTAAATTAAATTTACATTGATTTGTTTTATTCAGTTTCAAGCCATACTACTATATAATGTCCATGTCTCAGGTACAAAGGTGTGGAAGACTTTTTAACTAGATGTTTTCACAGTATTGTTATTTTATTGTCTAAGGATACATATGTTATTGGAACACATGCGAATGATGAGAATGAAATAAAATACAGGATGGAGACCATTGTTGGACTGGGGTGCCTATGGCCCACAGTTGTAGTGTATTCTAGGGGATCCACCAGCTGAGCTGTTTCTGGGCCCACCAATGCAGTATATTTTAGGGTTCCAAATGGGTTTATCTTCTACTTTACCTTTGGGACTTGCCACTGGCATAGAACATTGGCCAAACATAGGATTGATATAAGCAAATAGAGCTCCAGTTATCATTGTTACTCAAATATCTGCCATGTTTTAATCGCTATTGCATGCTTCAATTCCTGAAATGCTGTTGATAACAAATGTGTGTGCCTAATTGTTTAACATATAATGAGATGGCTAGTAAATTGTATTATTTTTATTTGATTCTAATGCCCTAGAGCTTTTTGTATTGAGGCTGAAATCAATGCAGCAATTTGTTTATTGAAACAGCTGAGAGGAAATAATTTGTAGGTGCATTGATCTGTGTAACACATGATTATGTGGGGACTAATAATGTGATCTAAGTGCTCTTTTAGTCTACATGATGCATAACTAAAATTCATGAAATACATTGACTGTACTAAATATACATTCTCCTGGTGGATAGAGTGGGTGTTAGAAGCATTTTCTTCATCATATATGTTAGTATATTATATGATTTTAAATTGATGCTAAAAGACAAAATAGATCATTTATATTTTGAAAGGCATGTACTGTACAGCAGGGGTTACTGGTGTATGTACATCAACAAGAGTTAGAATGTATTAAGTTTTACAATGAGATTGAGAAATGCAGGTTTCATATTAAAAGTTAGGTTAAAGAGAACCTGTCAGCTACTTTATGGTGCTCGAACAACAGGCAGCATGAAATAGCTCTTTGGTCAAACACCCAGTGAAGTTGTCCCAGTTGCACTGTGCATCTTCTCCCAGCCCCCTCAGCTTGACTGACAGCTCTCTCCCATGTTAATCTATAAGGAGAGAGCTGTCAGTCAAGCTCAGGGGGCGGGGAGAAGACTCACATCAGACTCATCTCCCCGCACAACGAGCTCATCTCCCCACAACCAGGACAATCTCACTGGGATTTTTACCTGGTAATGCCGCAGTGTTTCGGGATAAAACACACAAGGTTTGGATCGGGTAACCTGCAGCTATTTCATGCTGACCGTCGTTCGGGCAGCATAAAGTAGCTGACAGGTTCCCTTTAAGTATATTTTTACTTGTAAAATAATGATACCTCATTAAAGTTATAGTTATAGTCAATGTTTCGAATGTGGTCAATAACAAAGATTTCCTTTTTAGGAGTTGTCTACTATTTTTATTACATTTTTTTATTAGCATGCTCATCAGCTGATGAAATAAAAAAAGCTTACACTCATCTCTCTTGTCACCTATATTTTAAGTTCTGAAGCGAGCACTCTGAACAATGACATCAGGAAGTGTCAGACTGGCCCACTGGAGGATCGGAGTATCCTCTGGTGGCCCCGGGGACCAATCCGTCCTGCTGCTGGCTCAGAATGGCCCACCGTTGTGCCGGTAATCCCATGGTGGGTCCAGAGCTCCACAGCATGTTTTTAACTTTATGCGGGTCCTTGTGACATGCATACAGTTGAAAACTATTTGGGGGCAGGGAGTGATTGGCTCCCTGTTCCACCAACTATTACTGTGGGTCAGGGACAAAGCCTACGGCCTACAGTAGTAACCAGTGCTAGTTTTGTGATACAGTGCCTTGCAAAAGTATTCTGCCCCCTTGAACTTTTCATCCTTTTGCCACATTTCAGGCTTCAAACATAAAGATATAAAATTTAATTTTTTTTGTGAAGAATCAACAACAAGTGGGACACAATTGTGAAGTGGAACGAAATTTATTGGATATTTTAAACTTTTGTTAAAAATAAAAAACTGAAAAGTGGGACATGCAAAATTATTCGGCCCCCTTAAGATAATACTTTGTAGCGCCACCCTTTGCTGCGATTACTGCTGCAAGTCGCTTGGGGTATGTCTCTATCAGTTTTGCATACCGAGAGACTGAAATTCTTGCCCATTCTTCCTTGGAAAGAATGGGCTCTTTCTGCAGATTCTCGATTGGATTCAGACCTGGACTTTGACTTGGCCATTCTAACACCTGGATACGTTTATTTGTGAACATTCCATTGTAGATTTTGCTTTCTGTTTGGGATCATTGTCTTGTTGGAAGATAAATCTCCGTCCCAGTCTCAGGTCTCTTGCAGACTCCAACAGGTTTTCTTCCAGAATGGTCCTGTATTTTGCTCCATCCATCTTCCCATCAATTTTAACCATCTTCCCTGTCCCTGCTGAAGAAAAGCAGGCCCAAACCATGATGCTGCCACCACCATGTTTGACAGTGGGGATGGTGCGTTCAGGGGGATGAGCTGTATTGCTTTTACGCCAAACATATCGTTTTGCATTGTGACCAAAAAGATTTTGGTTTCATCTGACCAGAGCACCTTTTTCCACATGTTTGGTGTGTCTCCCAGGTGGCTTGTGGCAAACTTTAACAAGACTTTTTATGGCTATCTTTGAGAAATGGCTTTCTTCTTGCCAGTCTTCCATAAAGGCCAGATTTGTGCAGTGAACGACTGATTGTTGTCCTATGGAAAGACTCTCGCACCTCAACTGTAGATCTCTGCAGTTCATCCAGAGTGATCATGGACCTCTTGGCTGCATCTCTGATCAGTCTTCTTGTTTGAGATGAAAGTTTAGAGGGACGGCTGGGTTTTGGTAGATTTGCAGTGGTCTGAAACTCCTTCCATTTCAATATGATCGCTTGCACAGTGCTCCTTGGGATGTTTAACCCCTTAAGCCGAACGCCTGAAAAGTAGTTAATGACCAGAACATTTTTTTAGTTTTTGCCTCCTTGCGTTTCAACAGTTATAACTTTTTTATTTTTTCAATGACGCAGTTGTATGAGGCCTTGTTTTATTCGAGACAACTTGTACTTTAAGGGGGAATAGTTTAAGTTCACTTATAAATAATTGCAGTATTTTCTTTAAATTTTTTTTTTTTTTTTTTTTTTACACTATTCACATTTCACACTTAATAACTTGTTAGATTAATTCTACAGGTTATTATGGTCGTGTGGATACCTAATATGTGTAGGTTTTTTTGTGTGTGTAATTTATGCACAATTATTTTTTTACTAAATATTTATTTTTATTTTATTTATTTATTCTTTTTTCTTACACTTTTTCTGGGTTTTTTTGTACTTTTTTTTTACTCCCATGAAGGGAGAACTGTTTTACATTTTTTTAAATTTTTTTTTTTTTACATTTAGTAATGTATTAGCATATTCATATATGCTAATACATTCTAATCTGTGTCACTTTGACACAGGCAGTGATCTGGACAGCACACATTGTGTCCATGTCACTGGCTTCATACACAGGCAGCTCTGGGGCCACTCTAGGTCCCAAGAGCTGACTGTGCAGCCGTTCCCCGTGCTCTGTCGGGTCACCAGGCGTTCCGATCACCTAACAGAGCAGGGGAACCCTTTGATTGCGCTGCGGTAACGCACCGCCGCAATCAAAGGGTTAAAGCACCAGGTTGCGGAGGTTTCCTCCGCACTCCGGTGCTCGCAGGACATGCTCTGGGATCGGGGCTGTGTAGTACAGCCCCGATCCCAGCGCAATTGCGGCGCCGGGCGCCGCTAACTCCGGTGTCAGCAGAGACGCCAAAAGACGTCGCTGCAGACGGACGACCCGCACCGGCCGCCGTCAAAAGACGGTGCGCGGTCGTTAAGGAGTTAAAGTTTGGGAAATCTTTTTGTATCAAAATCCGGATTTTAAACTTCTCCACAACAGTATCACGGACCTGCCTGGTGTGTTCCTTGGTCTTCATGATGCTCTCTGCGCTTTAAACAGAACCCTGAGACTATTACAGAGCAGATGCATTTATACGGAGACTTGATTACACACAGGTGGATTATATTTATCATCATCGGTCATTTAGGACAACATTGGATCATTCAGAGATCCTCACTGAACTTCTGGAGTGAGTTTGCTGCACTGAAAGTAAAGGGGCCGAATAATATTGCACGCCCCACTTTTCAGTTGTTGTTTTTTGAACACAAGTTTAAAATATCCAAAAAATTTCGGTCCACGTCTCAATTGTGTCCCTCTTGTTGTTGATTCTACACAAAAAAATTAAAAAATTATATCTTTCTGATTGAAGCCTGAAATGTAGCAAAAGTTTGAAAAGTTCAAGGGGGCCAAGTGCTTTCACAAGGCACTGTATAAAAATGCTTTGGCATCTCCTGAGCTGCTTTGTTTTCTAGGTCAAAAGCCCCAAGCTTTTGGTCTAGGAGACATTGCAAACATGCCCCCATGCCAGACAGTAGTTCCCAACTCATGCTGTTTGGTGCAGGATCATAGAGATCTTTTTTTTTTTTAATTAGTCATATACCTAAGTACCTATCTACACGGAGCATAGTACAAGGCTCATGAGTCCTGGTGCAAAACTTCAGCTTGGGCCCTTCTACTCCCAGACATCGGGTGTGGACCACTACATTTATCAACAGGTTCCCTACTTGGTGTGATGGATGTCTGTGGTGTAGCTTGCCATGGAAAATTATTTCTACTTAATGAGATTGTCCAGTAGAAGAAAATTCATTTGAAATGGGGCCAGGCCACGAAAAAAAGAAAAACAGTTACACTGTCAAAATGTACCACGAACTCTGGCGTATATATTTTAAAGATCAACTCACCACCAATAGTATGTACCAAACAATCATCCCAAATTATCAATCTCAAAATTCAACGTAGCTATCACAGAGTTAAATGTTCCCCAGACGTTCCCCAGTTTGTCTTGATAAATGGGACATATCAATGGGGTATACCAATATTCTTAGAGGCAATTTAAAGCCCCACCAGCTACATTATTAAATACAGATGTCAGCAAAATCTTATACTACTTTGAAAAAGTGTATAAATACATAGTACCTGGGTATATGATATAAATGGTACTAGCCAGAATAGCTGTCTTCTGGAAGGCAGTGTAGTCCCACATTGCATGGGTAAGTGTCCCAGGTAAGGTATGACAGGATAGAGGGTTTAAATAGAGGAAATTAACACCTCCCTTAGCCCTCAACCAATTAAAACAACACCTCATTAAACACATTCTTATCTAACTCAGTCACATTGGTTGCACAATAAATGTTTAGATCTCCCATCATATATGGCATACAGGGCGCTGTAATAGTCTTTTTTTACCTGTATATTGGTTCGTACGGATATAAAGACATCTCGGCGTCCTTATAGTGTCATATGTTGTGTGTATATATGTCCCCTCAGTTAGGCAGGTATATATGTCCCCTCATCAGTTAGGCAGGTATATATATAAGTCCCCCTCAGTTAGGCAGGTATATATATGCCCCCTCAGTTAGGCAGGTATATAAATATATATATATACATATATATATGTCCCCTCAGTTAGGAAGGTATATATATGCCCCCTCAGTTAGACAGATATATATATGCCCCCTCAGTTAGGCAGGTATACATACATATAAATATATGTCCCCTCAGTTAGGCAGGTATGGAAGAAGAAGTGTCCAGGCTTCTCCTGTCTGCTCGCCCCACCACTTGCTCTAGTGACCCCATTCCCTCCCACCTTGTCCAGTCCAGTTCTCCAGCTGTCCTCTCTCACTTCACTACAATCTGTAACCTCTCTCTCTCTACTGGGATCTTTCCATCCTCCTTTAAATACGCTGTTATAACTCCCTTACTTAACTTACTTAAAAAGCCCTCTCTGGACCCCTCCTGCGCCGCCAACTACCGACCAGTCTCTAACCTGTCCTTCATCTCCAAACTCCTGGAACGCTTGGTCTACTCTCGCCTGATCCGCTATCTCTCTGCTAACTCTCTTCTAGACCCTCTGCAATCCGACTTCCGCACCCTACACTTCACGGAAACTGCTCTTTCTAAAGTTTCAAATGATCTCCTGACAGCAAAATCTCAGGGTAACTATGCATTGCTGCTTCTTCTGGATCTCTCTGCGTTTGACACTGTGGATCACCACCATCTCCTCAGCTTGCTCCACGCCATCGGTATCCGGACACCCGCTCTCTCTTGGTTCTTATCCTACCTCTCTGACCGCTCCTTCAGTGTCTCATTTTCCGGTTCTACCTCCTCTCCACTCCCTCTTACTGTCGGGGTTCCTCAGGGATCCGTTCGTGGTCCTCTCCTCTTTTCACTCTACACAGCCCCATTGGACAAACCATCAGCAGATTTGGCTTCCAGTACCATCTCTACGCTGATAGACACTCAACTATAACACTTCCTCCCCAGACACACTCCTGCCCTGCTACAAAACACCAGTGACTGTCTGTCCGCTGTCTCTGACATCATGTCCTCTCTCTATCTCCAACTAACCCTCACTAAAACTGAACTTCTAGTCATCCCACCATCTACTAACCGACCTCACCCTGCTATTTCTCTCTCAGTGTGTGGCACCACCATAACTCCTAGGCAGCAGGCCCGCTCTCTGGGGGTTTATACTAGACTCTGATCTGACCTTCACCCCTATATCAAATCCCTTGCCCGCTCTTGTCACCTGCACCTCAAGAACATCTCCAGAATCCGTCCATTTCTCACTGTGGATACAACTCAAATTCTCATTGTTGCTCTTATTCATTCTCGTCTTGACTACTGTAACTCCCTACTTGTTGGTCTTCCTCTCTGTAAACTCTCCCCTCTCCAATCTGTCCTGAATGCAGCAGCCAGGCTTGTCTTTCTTTCCAGCCGCTATAATGATGCCTCTACCCTGTGTCAGTCTCTGCACTGGCTGCCTATTCAGTACAGAATACAACATAAACTCATCACTCTCACACATAAGTCTATCACAGTGCTGCACCCCCATACATCTACTCCCTTATCTCTGTCTACCACCCTACCCGCTCTCTCCGCTCTGCTACTGATCTAAGACTACACACCTCACTCATCCGAACCTCCCATGCCCGTCTCCAAGATTTTGCACGTATTGCACCAGTTCTCTGGAACTTGTTACCCCATGTGATCAGGCACACTCACAACCCTCACAGTTTTAAGTGCGCTCTGAAAACTCATCTTCTTAGACAAGCCTATCAAAATCCCTAATTGTCAACCCCCCAAATTCTGTCACAGATTCGTCACTTCCTGCACTTTGGCACCCACAGGCACTTATCTGTATATAGATGTAATGATTGGGATGGCAGGTTCATCCACATATTATGTATACTACCCCATATTTATGTAACATGGCTGGTCCATTGTAAACCAAGCACTTGTCAGCCTTTGTTTCACCCATACACCCTAATAGATTGTAAGCTCTTGCGAGCAGGGCTCTCACACCTTGTGTCTCATTTGTCAGTAGCTTTTTTATAATGTAATGTCTGGTTTGTCTGTGCTTATTCCCTCTATATTGTAAAGTGCTGCGGAATATGTTGGCGCTATATAAATAAAGATTATTATTTTTTATATATATATATATTATTATTATATTTTTATTATTATTATTATTTTATATTATTTATTATTATATATAATAATAATTTTATATAAATAATTATTTATAAAATGTGACACCTCACATGCCTCGGCCGCCTTCTTGGCTCGGCCCGGGGGTCATCAGCTCACGGATTCGCCGCTTTGGTTAAACGGATTGGCCACTCCGACACAGGCTTCAGTTTATCCTGGCTTCAGCCAGTTTTATTAGCACCGAAAAAGCATACAAAGCAAACATAACACAAATAAAACCCTCGGCCTTTCTAGCCACTAGATTCACATAAAACAGTCCCTCTCTACTCAGGGTCTATGCCTACCACACAGCACCACATACCACAGTAGTCTTACTGTATACTTTGTGGCTTTCCTCAAGCCTCCAGGGGGACCAGAGCTCTCTCTAGCTCCACTACTGCTCCACTGCCAGGTAGCAGACCACGCCCCCTGATTCCCTGGAGTGGGAGGCCTTTAATCGGTCTCCAGAGACATACCCAAAACCTGGCCTGGAATGCGGGGACAGCCACCCACCCAACACTATGGCTGTCCCAAAAAAGCCACCCCTATACATAGCCGCCTGCAGCTATTCTAGCCACTACTGTAAGTGTCAGTACTATATCATTACTGACATAATATAGGTGACTTTTCCCCACTGAGACCAGGTCCTCAGTGGCACATCTGCAGTATGTCTCTAGCCTCACACCCTCTAATGGCAGAAACCTGCGACTATCGTGGATCGCTCTGTCACATATCCCTCCCCCTTGAAAAAGGCCGTAGGACTTTGTCACCTTGTACCTTCCTCCTGGGTCAAAGTTCCTACACAGGGGCACCATCTTCTCCATATCCTCAGGGACAACCTTTTCCACACATAGCTCAGCTGTAGGCTCACCCCACGCATTCATCCCACCATGAGCAGCCGACAGGTCATAGCCACTTACCTCCAGTGGCACAACCCATGTACACTCTGCAAAAAGTATACAGCAAACATGCTCGGTACCATCACCAACCTCATCACTGATGTCAGGTTTTTCACATTCAGCCAAAGCGCCTCTCCTAGAACACTGTTCAGACCTTACTGCAATGGCCCCTTCATTAATGTCCGGTGACACATTCCCCTGTTCACACCTCCGTTTACTGGCCCGGTTTAGCAGCAGACCTTCTGCAGCACTGTGTGGCGATGTTTCCTGCACATCCCCTGTAGCCGTCTCTAAGGAGAAATACTCAACCTCTATCAGGGTCACTCCTTTATCTTGCACATCATCCATTTCACATTGTGCACTGGAGTCAATGGCAGACACATTTTTAAAAGTAGGGGCAGCAGACATCTGGCTGCTAATAGCACCCACCTGCCGGTCGCCATAAACCGCCGGACCTACCACCTCTGTGATACTGCTAACCTTGTCCTCCATAACTTTTAGTGAAAAATTATCAACCGTCTCAAAAGCGGGCCCTTCCCTAGCATCAGAGGATTCAAATACTCTCCCCTGTCCCTCACTGGCACCTGAGCAAACCCTCTTTTTTTCCGGGTCTAATAGCTCACTTTTCCTATCACTACCATCACTGCAATCCTTGTGACTATTGCAGTAAAAACTACTGGAAACACAGCAGCCATTGGAGCATGTGACCTCCGCTGCACTACAGGTCCCAGCCTGACATATCTCTTCATTCCCTGCAGTGTCATAATCCACAGATCCCCTTCTCTGTAATACACGGATCAGGGCTGCACACAAAATCTGCCTTGGCACACGTTTTTTTTTTTCAAACGTATTTTCATGACTCCCATTTGAATAATCAACATCATCAGTCCTCTGTACCACTGACCCACTACTGCATCCGCTCCCACACTGCAGCTGAGACTCTTCACAGAGTGGTTTTTCCCCTTGGTAACTAACCAGCACATGCACACTCATAGTCTCCTCATGCCTGGTAGCAGAGCCCTCATACACAGCACCAGAGCAATCACCTTCCTGGGAAGCTGTTTCTCTATCAGGCAACACACTTGCAGAGTTCCCATTAACGCAGGTAAACATCTCTCTGGGACCAACAAGAGCAGAACACAACTGCTGGCTATCCCTCACAGGACACACATCACCTGTGCTACTTCTAGCACTGTTAGCCATGCTCTCTAGGGGCACATTTGAGCTAATCTGCTCTATAGCTGGGGCTGGCGTTTCTGCAGAAGCTAACTCACACTCTGCAGTTACTGCACACAGAGCCCTAACAGCCATGACCTCCAGGGTCAGACCTGAGCAGCTCTCTGCTAAAGCAACTCTAGCCGCTGGTTCACACAGGGACGCAGTAACTGGAGCTAACATCCAGCGAACCTCCCCCTGCTCAGGCTGTGTGACCTGCATATGGTGCACAGGCAGGTTAGCTATATTACTGTTATTTTCACATACACCATGGCATATATGTCATAACCATTAAGTTCATCATACTCTGCAAGTCCACTGCTCTCAGAACTCTTCTGCTTGTCAGATATTTGGGCCTCCGTTTAGCCCAGCCAAGTCCTCATACAGATCATGTACATGACCTACATGTCCCACCCTGGTAGCCACATGCATCCTGGACTTGATTAGACAGTCCTCAAAAACCCGTTTCATAACTAACAGGAACAGTCTTACAGGTATGATGTGTGGGGCTCAGTCTGGACTCACTTGCGCACGGTCCATGTCAGCCATGGGTGGGGCTGCATCCACCTGGAGCCCCAGGCTTGTAGCTGTATCCTCTCTGGCCTCCTTCTGAGAAGACAATCAGGAGCGCAACTCTCTGCTCTGTGGCACCTCCAGCACGGCTCCCCCTGCTGGATGGAGATAGCAGGCTCCTGTTGACGCAGAGGGTTGCCCTTGGTAATGGCAGCATCCATCTTACTCTGCAGTTCCACAGTTAACCCTTGCTGGGCGGTGATAGGCTCAAACTGATTCAGATGGTTGCCCCTGGCAACGGCAGCATGCGGGTCCCTCAGCAACTCCATCTCTCCTGAAGTGGGCCCCTTCTTGGGTGGACGATATGGCCTCCTCGCCACGGGACATCCTCTCATGCACATGTCCACCTGCAGGCATCCGCTGCACCATTCCGGCTGGTTACGCTTGGCAGCAATCGGTTCTGCTTTGCCCTTTGGACATCCAGCCAGCAAGGCCGCTTGGATCGTGGTAAGTTCACCTTTCCCAGAAGGCTGTTTCTGGTTGGAGATAACTTTTATCGCCTCCTGTTCTGCCTCCCACTCTGCTTGGAGCTTCTGATTCTCCTCTCGCTGGTTGGCAGCCATTTTCTCCATTTCTTGTATAGCCTTTAAATGGTCCTCATTCTGCTTAGCAAACTGCTGGGCCCACAGCTTATTCATCTCTTGCTGCTGGGCGTTTGCCTGCACCAACTGGGCCAGCAGCTCCTCCATGGCAAACAAAAATTTTCAGACACCAGCAACACAGTCTTTTTAGACAGCACAGTCTCTGTACTGGGGTTTGTCCCCACTGTCTCTCCAGAGACACTCTCCTGTGCACTGAGGCTGCCTTCCCACACAGGCAACAGTCTGTATACGGGTGTGTCGCTTCAAAAGCACCTTTGCTTTCACAAAGCTAAATTTCAGCAGTCCTATGTAGACTGCAGCAGTCCTATTCAAACTGCATTTTTTCTGCACCACTTTGTGCACAGTTAGTTAGTGCCAATCCTTGCCCATGGCATCCTCCACCATATGTGACACCTCACATGCCTTCGGCCGCCTTCTTGGCTCGGCCCGGGGGTCATTCAGCTCACGGATCGCCGCTTTGGTTAAAACGGATTGGCACTCCGACACAGGCTTCAGTTTATCCTGGCTTCAGCCAGTTTTATTAGCACCGAAAAAGCATACAAAGCAAACATAACACAAATAAAACCCTCGGCCGTCTAGCCACTAGATTCACATAAACAGTCCCTCTCTACTCAGGGTCTGTGCCTACCACACAGCACCACATACCACAGTATTCTTACTGTATACTTTGTGGCTTTCCTCAAGCCTCCAGGGGGACCAGAGCTCTCTCTAGCTCCACTACTGCTCCACTGCCAGGTAGCAGACCACGCCCCCTGATTCCCTGGAGTGGGAGGCCTTTAATCGGTCTCCAGAGACATACCCAAAACTGGGCCTGGAATGCGGGGACAGCCACCACCCAACACTATGGCTGTCCCAAAAAAGCCACCCCATACATAGCCGCCTAGCAGCTATTCTAGCCACTACTGTAAGTGTCAGTACTATATCATTACTGACATAATATAGGTGACTTTTCCCCACTGAGACAAGGACCTCAGTGGCGCATCTGCAGTATGTCTCTAGCCTCACACCCTCTAGTGGCAGAAACTCTGCGACTATCGTGGATCGCTCTGTCACAATATATATATTATACATATATTTATATATATATATACATTATATATATTATAATATACTATATATATATATATATATATATATATATATATATATTTATATATATATATATATATATACATAATAATAGATAGATAGATAGATAGATAGATAGATAGATAGATAAAAAAAGAAAAAAGCAGCACTCCACAAGAAGAAAAAGGGAAAAATTAAAGAGACGGGTGATAGCCCTGCGGTGATAGGCCTGATGTAAATGCTCCTCCACATTCAACAAGGAAAGATCAACGGCATTCCACAAAAAGATTCAAACGAAAGGGTGGTCTATTCCCCCATGCTAGAAAAGTGATGTTTCAGCTCCCTCACGGAGCCTTTGTCAGGGAACCATGGGGGAACCATCTAGAAAACAGTTGATGCGAACGGCCATCTTGTGGTTAACAGTTGAACGCCCCATATTTCCAAGCTTTTATGCGTCAGTTTTCCAGGCTTGAATGCACTGCAGTCAGAAACAGCATCACCGCTCACACTAGTGTTGTGGTTATTACTGAACTGGTGTATCTAACCCATGATAAGTCACACAGTGCTACTTATCTGATATACTGAAACACTGATTGAGGAAAAACCTTTCTGTCTGTCAGCAGCTCCCGCCCAGGAGCGCTGCGCTGTATGGTATTAGAGCTGAGCACAGCAGCCGGACTGACTCTGAACAGAGGGTGAAGTTGGTGCTGCTTGGCTGCAGAATCTCACAAGTATGTACATTACGGCAGGTGCAGAGGTTACTTGCCTTATGCTGTGCTACCAGCACATGACAATGCAGGGTGAAGACGGGGCAGCAATCCTTATGACTTCTAACAAATATGATATGAGGAGGAGGGCACAGACACGCTTCCTCCAGCCGTTGGGTCAGAGCAGAGAAGGAGGGGAAGGGCTCGCAGTGCAGCCGTCTACACAGCACATAAGATATAGTATGCGCTGCAATAAGCTGTGTGAACATACCCTAAGACGAGTTTCTTGGCGAGGTTTTGGACGAGGTTTTTAACAGTTTTCACCCATACAAATTAATAGCCAAGTCAATAAATACTCCATAAATGCGTATAAAAAGCCCCCAAAAAACACGCTTCAAGAATTTGGGAAAAGACACTTTTTTTCCCAGCGCCCAAAAAACCCTTCCAAAAGGAAGCACGAAAAAAACCTTTCGTCGTGTTTTAAACTACAAATCCCGTTTTAAAAAGGGAAAATAAATTTAAAAATGAACTGGGGGCATTTTTGGAGGGCTTTTTTTGGGTTTGGGGAAAACCCCTCCGAAAAACTTTTCCAAAGCAAGTGCCCAAATTTAAACCCGGGTTGTGAACATCCCCAAAGGGGCCTTCATGTAAAAAAAAAGCATGGGTTAAATTCCCGTTGTTCCCCCCATAGCAACCAATCAACCCCCCTTTTAAAAAATTTTTCCGACACTATTGAAAGGGAAAGGGGCCCACTCTGTTTTGGTTTTTGCTGGGGGGCCCAAAAACCCGTGAATTTTAGACCAAATGCTTTTTTTTTAAACTTTTGGGGCCCTTTTTTGGTTTATCGGTGAGATAAAAAATTTAAAATGTTTTTTGTCGCTCATCTTTTTCCCTGACCCTCAAGGGGAACTTTTGGGGAAACAGAGAGGGGGGAAGGCCAATGAACCCTTCCAAGTGAAAAACCCTGTTGACAAACTAATAAAACAAAAGGGGTTCCTGTGTATAAAAAAGGGGAACGTAACCCTGATTCACACCTCTTTTAATTTTCATTTTTTCTTTTCCATCGGGAATGCTAAAAATTTAAAGAGGGGTGCCAAATCCATTACATGACAGCACTTGGGGGAATTATTTTTCACACGGGTTTTTTCGTCCTTGTAAAAAAAAATTTTTTAATTCGCATTTTTTTGGATCATTTCCCTTTTGGGGCCCCCCCAAATGGCCCCCAAACCCGCACGTTAACAAATAGCAATGTTGGCTTTTTAAAAATTGTTTTTTTAATACAAAAACACGAAAAAGGGTTCACAGGGAGGATCACTGAGGGCTTGTCTAATTGGGCGTCTTTGGATTTTTTCCCCCCAAGTATTCCCCCTTTTAAAATTCCCCTTGGGGTTCCGAAAGACAAAGCGGGACCCCTTTTTTAAAATTGGGGTCCGCTGCACCCCAACACCCACCCAAAAAAGGGCCAGCTGCGTGTTTGGGTACGTTTTTTTGATTTTTGTTTTAGATCCGAAAGACCCCTGCGTTTTTTGGATGCGTTTTTTTCCGGATCCAACAGGGAACCAAAAAAGCTGTGTAAAACCAACCCCTTGGGGCCCTTTGTATGAATACTATTATGTGTAAAACCACTTTTTTTTGCATTTTTTTGTTTCATATATGCTTTTGGAAAAAATGAAGGGGCCCCCGCTCTGATTTTTTTTAGAACCATATAGTTTTCAACATTTTTGGGCCCTTAGGAAGAAATTTTATGGAACTAGGTGCATCAAAGGGAAATTTTCTAAATCTATTTTTTTTTATTGTCAAATCCCATCTGAAATGTATGAAAGTTTTTTTTTTTGGGGCGCTCTTTAAAAGGGAGCCCAAAAGTTCATGCGCCTCGCCTAGGGTTTTAGACCCATTAGGGGAACTTGGGCCGAAATTAAAAATTTGGGGCCCAAAAATTAATAAAGGCAAAAGATAGGCGGGAAAATTAAAAGAAAAAGCCCATTAGAAAACCCGTCATTGAATAAAAACCCCTTTTGGTTTACTGATATTGTTTGGGTGGACCACAGGTCCCAGAAAATTCCTGTGCTTTGCTGGCTTTTGCTGTTTGTAGAAAAAAGGGGTTTGGAAAAGCAGCAAAAAAAAAAATTTTAAAATTTAAATGTAGTAAAAATTAAAAATGAAAAAAACCGAACATAATCCTTTGGGGTTTTTTTTAATGTAAAATTATTTTTTAGATTCAAAAAAAAATTTTTAAATACTTTTTAAATAGGAATTTTTTTTATTTTTTTGGGGGATTTTAAATATATTTTTTTTTAATTTTTTTTATATGAAAAAAAAATTTTTATTACTTTTAAAATAATTTTTATTTTTTATATATTTTTTAAAATAATTATCAAAAATTTAACTTTTTTTTTTTATTGTACGGGGTTTTAATTGGGGACCAATAGGGTTTTTCCAAAAAAACCCACCCCCCAAACACCTCCACCGACCCCACAGGGTCAGGGCAGCCCCTTTTTAAACCCCTTACCCCCCCGGGGGCCAGTTTTGGCCTTTTCTAAACAGAGCCCTTTTTTTTTAAAATCGCCCCTTTTGGGGCCCACTTTATGTGAGAAAAACTTTTTTTGACATTTTTAAACCCAAACCAAAGTGATTAGAGATTTTTTTTCCGTGCCCAAAATTGTGTTTTAAAAATTTAGTAAAAAAATTTTGGGTTCCAAAAAATGTTTTGGTTTATTTTTTTAAAAAAAAATCAAAAAATCTTTTTGGGAAAAATTTTTAAAAATTTCCCAAAATTTTAAAACCCTTAAAAAAATTTTTCTGCAAAAAACCCAGATAGTTTTTTTTCCCACTAAAAAAAATTTTTTATAACTGGGCCCCCCTCCCCTATGCCCTCCCTGTTTTTGGCCTTTTTTTTTTAAAATTTTGTCTTTTTTTTTTTTTACACATTAGGGGCTTAGAAATTTGAAAAAAAATTTTCAAAATTTTCAAAAAAAATTTGCAATAAACTTTTTTAAAAGGAACCAGCCCCAGTTTAAACGGGGGATTTTGTTGGGCCCTGAAAGTTTAGATACCCCCAAAAAAGGGCCCCTAAATCTAAGAAACTACCCCCCTTAAAGTATTAAAAAACCGCTTTTAAAGGAAGTTTTTTAAACCCATTGGGTGTTTCACAGGAATTAAAGAAAAGTGGAAGTAAAATTTTTAAAATTTCATTTTTTTTTGCAGATTTTAAATTTTTATACATTGTTCAAAAGAAAACGGTAAATGTGTTTGGGGGAAATAAAAACCAAAAATAAAACCCCAAAATTTCTCCCTTTTTCAAAAGTTTACCCCCTTTTTTTGGCCCTATTGCATTATTTGGCAAAACCCAACCAAGCCCCAAAAAGGAAAGACCTACTGGATTTCCTAAACCCTCTTTTTAAATTACCATTTTTTTAGGGGCCATTTGGGTTTTTCCCGGAAACCCCCCTAATTTTTCCAAAAAACTTAATAAACGCCCCAAAAAAATACCCCAAAAAATTGGAAAAACTACACCCCCTTAAAGGAATATTTTCCAGGGGGTTTTGGAAGGAAAACGCCCCCAAAAGGTGGTCCAAAAAAATTGTGGGCGTTGGGCCCTGGGGAAAAATTTTTAAAAAAAATTTTTTTCCAATAATCTGAAAATTTTAGCTGAAAAATTTTTTAATTTTTACAAGGAACCCCTTTGGTTTAAAAAAGCCCCCAAAAACCCTTTTGTTTACACAATTTTTCCAAGTTGGGCAAAACCCAAACTTGGGGGTTTTAAATCTGTTTGGTTTGGGCGCATGGCAGGGGGTATAAGGGAGGGACCCGCTATTTTCCCCTTTTGGAATGCAGAATTTTTTTGGGGCCCTTTTCCGTTTTTACAAAAAAACCCCCAAAGTACCAAAAGGTGAAACCTTCCATAAGTCCCAAAAAATTTTTGGGTTTAGCAGGGCCCAAAAAAACTCACTAGGGGTTTATTGGGACAATTTTGGGGGCACAAGGGTTACAAAGTTTCTTTTTTTTGCTTGGGGTAAAAAAGAGGGGAAAAAAGCAATTTTGCCCATTGTTTTTTTGAGCTTCCCAATTTTTTTCGCGTTTGCCGTGCAAATTTTAAAAAACAGGGTTTTCTTTTTCAAAGGGGGGCGGTTTCAATTGCAAATGGTAAAAGAAATTTTAAAATTTTTAGTTTTTTTATGTTTTATTACTTTTTTCACAATAGAAAAAGGGCAAAAAAAAAAATTGCGTTTTTTTTTGTTTTTCTGTTTGATAGCCAAACGTTTTTTTAGTTTTTTCGTATCCCGGGGATGATTTTTGGGCTTTTTTTTTTTTTGTGGGAAAGATTTTTAAGTTTTTTTTAAATACCATTTGGGGGGCATATGCCCCCCTTTTTTAACATTTTTTTATTAAAGGTTTTTTGTGAGGCCCCTTTTGAACAAAAATACAGCAATTCCCCGGTATTTTTTTTTTATTTTTTTTTTTTTAAACAACGGGGCACCCGGGAATAACTGAATAATATATTTCTAGCGGGGCGATACGATTTCAGCGTATCCAAAATTTTATAATTTTTTTTATTTTTTTACTGCTTTTTTAAACAAAATAAACAACCCCTTTTTTCAAAATGGAAAAAAACTTTTTTGCATCGCCATAGTCTGAGAAACCCCTAAACTTTTTTTTTTTTTCTGTTTTACGGAGGGTGGTAGGGGCCCTTTTTTTTTGCGGGAAAGATTTGAAAGTTTTTTTTTTGGGTTTAAAAATTTTTTTGGGGGGGCAAGAAATTTTTTATCAGTTTTTAAAACCGTTTTTTTTTTTTGGCAGGGGGAAAAAAAATCTGCAATCCTAGTATGGTTTTTTTTTTTTTAAATTTTAACAGCCCCCTCCGGGGCAATAAACCATGACCATTAGCTTTACTTTTTGGGCCCCATACAAATTTTGGCATACCCTTTTATATAGTTTTTTAAATTTTTAAGCACTTTTTTTAAAACCCAACCCAAAAAAAAAAAAAAATAAAAAAAATTTTTTTTTTAAAAAAGAAACCCCCTTCCTAGAGCCAAAAACCCCTTTTTATTTTCCAAAAATACCAAAACTTTTATGGACTTTTTTTTCGGGATGAACTAAGTTTTAATTGTTTCAACTTTGGCTTCCCAAAATGGGAAAATTTTTTATCGCTTTTTTAAAAAAATTTTTTGTGCCTGCCCGATTGTACCAAAAAACGGCCCAAATTTTGTGGGCTTTTTTTTGTTTTTGGGTTTTTTTGGCTTCACCGAAAGGGTTAAATTTAAAAATGACAGATTTAAAAAGGGTTTGGTTCCCTTTTTCGCACGGGGGCGAAAAACCAAAAGGGGGACTTTATTTATTTTAAACTTTTTTTTTTGGGGGGATGGGGTTTTTTAAAGGGGGGAAAAAGGGGGGTTTTTAAGGTTTTAAAAAAAAATTTTTTTGATTTGTGTTTAAAAAATTTTTTAAAAACCAAAAAACATTAAAAAAAAACTTTTTCACAAAAACCTTTTCTTCCAACCCCCACAAACAAAAATTATAATTCTGTTTAAAAAAAGACCAGTGCCCAGAATATTCATTTTTGTAAAGGTTTTCCCTTACAACGCCTTCCCCCCATGCCCACAATGCATTGCGGGCATGGGACCCTCAATGGAAAGCCCCCCGGGGGAAATTGGCCCGGGTTTACTTTCCAGGATCCCTCGGGCAGGCAACGGGGGCCGCAAATTTTACCCGGGGGCAGGCAGGAGGAGCAACTCCTCCTGGGCCGCGGCCTTTTAAATTTTCGCAGCCATGACAAGGGGGCGGTAATTTTAAGCCCGGTTTAAAACCCCCCCGGGGGTTGGAGCCCATTTTGGCCGGGGTTATACGGGGATGCGGCCAGCGGTTTTTTACCCCCAAAGGGCCCCCTGTTTTTCGATCGTGGGTTTGGGTCCCCCCGGCCCCCCCCCGCGCGAAACGCCAGGGCCCAAAGGTTCCTCCATTTTTCCCGGGGAAGGGGGCCCCTTTCCCGGGAAGGGGGTTCCATTTCGCCCTAAGTTTGGGAAGGGGTTAAAATGGTTTGCCCGTTTAAGCAGTTTAAAGCGCCAAATTTTTTTTCCAAAAACCAAATTAAAATATTTTTCCCAATAATACAAAATGTGGTGGGGACACCCCCCCCAAAAACGCCCCCCCATGTTTTTGGAAAATTTAAAAAATTTTCGGGGGTCTTTTTCGAAAAATGCCCAAAAACATACGTTTTGGTAAATTTGACATATAGCCCGGCCCCCCACTTTTTGGCCCCATTTTTACCCAAAAAAGGGTGAAAAAAAACCCCCTCATACATGTCCCCATTAGGGGTTTTTCACCGGTTTTTTTTTAATTTTAAAAAAAAAGGTTTTTAAAAAAATGCGTTTGGTTTATACAAACACCAACCCCAAAAAGGGGGCTTTCATGTTTTTTTTACATTTTTTTTTTTTCCCGCGGAAAAGCACCCTGTAGTTTTTTTTAAAAAGGGGCCTCTGCATAAAGTTGGAACAAGAATTTAAAATCAATTCTTTGTTTAGAAACTGAAAGACGCCAAACAAAAAGGGGCGTAAAGCCAAACAAATTCCCCAAAAAATTTTGTTTAAAGGGAAAACCCGTTCCCCATAGATTTAAAGCCCCCCCTCCCTTTTGGGGTTTTAAACACAAGAAACTGTCAGACATTTGGGCCCATGCATGAAAACCCGGGCAGGATCTAAAAACTTTTTTTTGGGTTTCCCCTAGCAACCCAAAAAAAGCCCTTTTTTTCATTTTTATAAAGTGCTCCCGAAAAAAAAATTTTAATGGAAACCCGTTTGGTTTTTCCCATTGGGGAAAAAAAGAAAAATCCCAGACAGTTTTCATAAATGGGCCCGTTTTTCCCCAAGTCTGTCCCCCCTTTTGGGTGTAAATGCCGGATTTTTTGAGGGAATTTTTAAAGCTCAAGTTTTTGTTTTATGGCAGGTGTTAAACCCCCCCCACCAAAGGCTAGCCCCAACCCCCCCTGACAGATATTTTACATTTTCTTTCCCCCTTTTTAGGGGAAAACTGCAATTTTGAGGAATTTTAAAATTCTTTAAAACTACAAACAAATTTTCAGGAAAAAAAGGGCCCCGCATTGGAAACCAAAAAATCTGTCATAGCTTTTTGCCAGGTTCTCCCTTTTAAAATAAAAACATGGGGGGTTTTTAAAACCAAAAACCCCTTTTTTTGATGACACCTTCCCTTTTTTAAACCAAATTTTCCCCGCAGGGTCTCCCCTGCTAAAAACTGCCGATACCGGGGGCCCCGAAACACGGGAGGGGGGGGTGGGAAAATTCCCCGTTTTGCCCCGCCTGGAGGGGACTTCCCGGGCTGAAGTCGGCTGTTTTTGCTTTGCAGCCCCCGTGACAGGGTACAGACTTTTTTACTAGGAATTTTTTGTTAACCAAAGAAAATTTAAAAGGGGTTTTTTGCCACAAAGAAAAAATTGGGTGTTGGGGAAACTTTTTCAAATGAAAAAAATAAAATTTTTCCCTCATTCCCTTTTTATTAAAAAAAATTTTGGACCATTTTTTTCTTAGCTGCCCTTTAAATGAAACCATTGTTTACAGCTCGTCTCCAGGGGATACGACCAGGGCTGAGAGCTCCTCAGTCCTGGTCGCACATGCTCAGACATCACCTCTCCTCTAAGGCCGCTACTGAGTGTTCAATCCCCAGTTGCTGTCATTCTACTCCTGTCCTCTGTCCTCCTTAGTAATTAGTGAAACAGTGCAAATAAATAAAAAAGAAACCTCAATCAGGTCTGTGCATTGATAAAGAGGAAAAAAAATCACAGGTTTGGTTCCTGCAGGGATTTGAACCTGTAAAGTAAAAACTTTACCTCTCAGCTACTCACAATGCTTTACATAAACAGACCTTTCTTTGACTACAGAGAGGAGAGGCCTGGTGATGTCATCCTGCTGGGTCACATGATATGCAATTCAAACAAATCACACACGCCCCCTTCTGAGCACACAGAGCTGAAGAGCTGGATGCAGGAGGTATGAAATGAGATTGTGGCAAAACCCCTTTAAAGATTGTACTATTTTCTAACTAGCTAACAAGTTGTTTAATAAAAATGTTGGTGATAGGTTCTCTTTAATACTAAAATATGGCAGTTTTGCAGCCAGAAAAGAGTCCAGCTTATTCATGAGCAGGTGTTAGCCCCTCCCACCAAAGACTAGCCACGCCCACCTGACAGTTATTCACATGTTTCTACCAATTCATAGTAATAGGTTAATCAGTTTTGAGGTGGGCGGGGCTAGTCTAAGGTGGGCGGGGCATGAATTAAACTGAATTTTCATGACTCTTTTCTGGCTGAAAACTGCCGATTTGAGTAGTAAATGCTCTGAAATTGCTGCATCTTACAGAATAAGGGACACAGCACTGGAAACAGCATGTCTGTCACTAGCTTGTGCTGTCCTCAGCAAGGGGTGCCTAACCTGTGTGACAAGTTCTTTTAAATGGTGTGCAACATTACTACCTATTTACTTACTGGGGGCTGCCCATAACAGAGATAGGAATTGGTAGGGAAGTGCTGATAAAGTGAGAAGACTGAGATGTTTGTGTGGTAAATTCTACAGGGATGAATTGTGGCCAAGAGACGTCATCATGACGGTCTAGACTGGACGGTCCAGACTGATCATCTAATATGATAGTCTGCTTCTGAAGTGGCTGTGGGCTGCTATATTTAGGGTGAGAAGGGACCAGTATCCATGGACTTTCCCATCCTAATAATATCAGCCTGCAGCTGCTGGTTTTACTTTGGCTGGTTATGAAAAAAGGGGGGACCTTATGTCGTTTTTTTTTTTTTTTTATTAGGCAAATAATAAAAAGAAAATAATATGGGGTCCACCCATTTTTCATAAACAGATTGATACTATTAGGATGGGAAACTCCATGGATATGACTTTTTTCCAACCTAAATATAGCGGTCGGCAGACACCCCATTCCACAAGAGAGTCCACTTCTGATGGTAACTAGGCTCTTCCCGGTATCTCAAGTGCATTGAGCTATTGGATAATAGCCAGCCATGGGTGACAAGAAACACTGCTGGCTGACACTAAACCCAGGCTCGGACAGGCCCACAGGAGAATAGGGGAGCATGGTAGACCGGAAGTTGTTTTTTAACTGTATATATATCCCCAGAAGACACAAAAAAGCAGAGAAAGAGAGGCAAAAAGCAAGACACAGAGTATAGGAAGCATGTACAATTATTTACTGAAGCTGTAGGGTGGGCCCCTAAAATAAACTCCACCGGTGGGTCCAGAAACAGCTCAACTGGTGGGCACCCTAGAAACAGCTCCATCTGTGGGCCCTAGGCACCCAGGTCCAACACTGACAAGACCCCTATGTTAGTAAGGGCGAGGTGTCTGTCAAACACCTCCATTACCAACACTGGAAAAAATGGTAAAAAAGAAAACAGACACAACAGGAAAAAAAGCACTTTATTTAAACATTCTTGACAAATCTTCCTTGATCATTTTATTAAAGAAATTGAACCAATGCTGGTCCGAAGTAATCCAAGAAGTCCAAAGGAAAATACCCTGTAAAAAATAGAAACACTACATGTTAGTATTAAACTTCATTCCCTGCACTCCCTGAAGATCGTGTCTACGGCTGATCTTCAAGGGTTACAGGGGAAATATTTCGGGCCACACAATATGATTCTGGGAGGTACCGGCCACAGCACAATCTCTGGGGGAGGGAGGTAGGGCGTCTGGCTTCCACCAGAAGATTGTGTCTGTAAGCTTTGGCCTGTACCTCCTCTCCTGCCTCTCCTCACCGCCATTCTGTTATGAGACCTAGTGCCAACACAAATTACAACCCAGCCAAAATACAACTCCCATGACACTTCACCTCCAACCATCACCCTTATCCACCTCCTCCCCCTAAGAACACATCTTACTCTGTTTCAGGCATTATCTAGGATCGCTTAATTGGTAACCCCCATCTGCTATCACAACTATCTGTCACTCCATCACTAGGGCACGACTCACAGGGCACTTATTGTATATAGATGGTATGTGAGGAGTTGGCCATGGACGTCACCCAACTTTTATGTAAACCCACCTCCTATTTATGATAACATCGGTCTTGACCATTTTAAAACTGAGCACTTCTTAACCCTCGTCTCACCAATACCACCATAATAGACTGTACAGCTCTCGCAAGCCCAAGGTACTCACTACCTTGGGCGACGTGTATGATCAGATTATGAGCCTCTGTTTTTACTGGCTAAAAAAAACAGTCTCCTCACGTAACTGAATCCCCTTGATCGGACGCAGGGTTGCGATGGTGTTAGGCTGCAGCTTTAAGCCCACTTTCAGGATGACGCACCCTAATATGAAGGGGCGTGCTGTCGGGCGCGCGTGTGGGTGTCTGGGCGGCGGGGACTCGGAACATTTCTAATACTCCAAGGCATGTATGGATCGCGGCTCTGCAAAAGTGCGGCGCAATTGCAGCGCTCGCACAGCTCCGACAGGCAGACCTCGATGAAGTTGGTCTAAATAGAGCCGGAGGAGGCGACAGTGAAGCCGTTTCGTAGAATGTGGCTCTAGCGTAGCGTGCTATTGTAGACACTCTGTATAGAGCATGTGGCGCAATTGACGCAAGAGGGAAGAAATCGCCGCTGTCATCCGCGCTTGGCGGCTGATTGGTTGGATGTAGAGAAGATTTGTTGAGTATAGAGAAAGAGGAAGTATTTCTGATTGGCCGGTATGTGTGAACATGATTGCTCTAGAGTAGGTAAAAAGTGTGATGTTGTCGCGAATCATCGAATGTGTCGCTAGCAGAAGAGAGTGTAGATGAAAGTAATAATAAAATATCTGTGTAGCGAAGTGCTGTGTGTTTGCGCAAAAAGAGATCTCAAGCATATGTGTTCGCAGCATCATGTGTCAGAGGGAAGTGCAGTAGGGATCACAGTTGTGAACTCGCGAAATTGCCTATGGTGCGGAAGTGAAAGACTCATCGTAATCAAGGTTGTGGTGTGGTGAATCGAGCGAATCATTTGCCGTGTGTGCAAAATGGTCTGCAGACTTGTGAGTTGGCGTGCACCAGATATCGTCCTTGTTATATGCATTGTATTGAGTATAGTCTACAAATTTGGGATGGAAGCTACATCGTGACCCCCATATAAACTAAGAGGTCTTCGATGTAGCGCCCATGCCACACTCTAGCAACCCCAAAGGGGTTGGAAGAACCATACAAAACTTGTTGTTCCCACCACGCCATATATAAATTGGCAATTGTGGGGGACGCAAACTTTTGAAATTATTGGAGGATGGGGTAGGGTTGGGAGCATTGTCAGAAAAACAGAAAGGTTACCTTTTTGAGAAAAATCCGACCTTATCCAATTTTTTATGGCATTCCCAAAACGCATAAGAACATCTTTCCCACCCTACAAATACGTGCTCCATTATCTATAGTAATGGCTCTTTGAGTGAAAATTGAGGTGGTTGGGTGGACACTTGCCTTCACCATAGTTCAGTGTCGTCCAGGCTACTAAGGGATGTCACGAGGTGTATGAAGGGCTTTTACAGGATTTGAATGGAACCCTAGTCACATCTGGTTGAGCCTTGACGTAGTAAGTTTATACTCTAATATTCCACATCAGTTAGCAATTTTGGCTATAGAATATTTTTTCAATCTGAATAAGGAATACAGTCAGGAGTTAAAAATCTTTATCCTACAGAGCATAAACTATTCTACTGAGAATATAAATATTTCAAGTGATGGTTCTTTTTTCTGCAATTGGTGGGAGCCCCCCTGGGTTGCCTCTGCATCCCCCACAATTGCCAATTTGAATATGGCGTGGTGGGAACAACAAGTTTTTTATGGTTCTTCCAACCCTTGTGGGGATGCTATAGTGTGGTATGGGCGCTACATCGATGACCTCTTGTTTATATGGGTACGATGTAGCGTCCGATCCCCCAAATTGTTAGACTATCTCAATAGCAATGCATATAACTTGAAATTAACTCAACACATGATTTAGAACAAAATTGGCGTTCCCTTGATTTAGAGTTGGAGGGTTCCGCCAGGACTTTTTAGAACACGCATTGCGGAAATACCAATTACAGGCGAAAGTAGCCAGCATATACATTACAATAAGCAGAGATCCCAACAGGAAAATACATTAGGCAAGAATCTCAATCAAAACTCCTTATCCAACCATCCTTCTGTCCTTCCAAACAATCAAGCCCTTCACAATACACTTTTTTACAACCCCCTCAACAAATACTCTTCAAATATACTTAAACATTACATCCCCCCCCAATCAAATACACCCACTCCCACACATTCCTTTCCACCCCACAAAAAACCCCCCAATACAAAACCACAATAAAACTATCTTCAAAAACCAACACCACCCCCCCACAAAAAACCAAAAACCCTCAAATCTCCCCCCCCCCCATATAATAAAAAAATCCATCCACATATTCCCCTTTTTAACTATATAATCCCACCTATTTCACCAATTCCCCATCTCACACCCCCTAAACACACATATACACACACCCCTAACCCCCCATTAACCCCACACTCTTCAAAAACTATATTATTTCTACTTATACCCAATATCCCAAAACTACTACACTTTATCTCAAATCATACATAGAACATACCCTATCACCCCCACCCCAAACTATACTCATAGACTCGCTATATGTACACTGAATATATGTGTCAGCCTGATCGTCAGACAGAGTGTCATCTCATCCAGTCTGACAGAAACCTCCAACTATGTCCACCTATACTACACACCTATGAGATCTATCTCCCACCAACATGTCACACTCTCAGCTCCTTCTAAACACCTCCTATTAGACTGTCAACCCTCATCTGTGTAAGATACTCTCTCGACTCCCATCACTCCTGTGTGACTCGTCTCATGTAATCTGACCTATGTGTGTCGTGAAAAAAAAAACAACAAAAAAAAAAATACTCCTAAAATCAACAAAAACATCACATAAAACCCCTACAACCCCCAAAAAAAACCCCAACCACACCAATCTCCCTTCTCATCTCATTCAAACACAATCTCAAAAAACATAAAACCAACCATAACCTAACACTCAACCCAACTACCACCTTACCAAACTCCCCCAACCCCTCTTAATCATACTTCTCATTCTCTCTATCCCAATTCCTCCAATCTCTCCTCTCACCACCCATCAATTCTAAATCCCATAACCTCTCTCCTCCCCCCCCCCCCTTCCCCTCCCTCCAACACAAATTCTTCACTCCCCTATTCCCTTATCTCCTAACCCTACCTCCCCACTCCCCCCATTACTCCCTTTTTCAACCTCCCTTATCTTCTATAAAAGAGTGCATGACCGACCTATATACCAAGTTCTAGATCCCCAACAACTGTGTACCCTATCATTCCACTATCTTTGCCCAGCGTAATGTCAGATCTGTGTTGTGTCACCCACTGTTCAATTCATCAGCCAAGAAAAAGAACCGCCTAGAATTAATAATATCGTTTGTTATACATTTATCTCCTCCTTATACCTCATATACCTATTGTATCACACTTATGTGCAGAAGACAACGACTCCAAGTGTCCATATACTCGTCACCCTCTACTGTGTTGTGTGTCTAATGTACTTCGCTTCTAACCCCCAACACCCTACTGCATGTGTGTGTGTGTGTCCACACCTGGTTCATACACCACCACTCCGCACCTCAGTGTCACTATTATATGTCACAGATACAACGTCGCTAGACTACTGTGCAATTATATGTAGTCCGACGCCTCACACTCTCACATCTCTCGTCCTGTGTGACCTATGTCGCCCTCATATCATATTCTCACTACTCCTCTGTCTATTTCTCTGTAATCAATGTATCATCTCTCCTCATCAGTCTCTATACCACACCCTCTAACATCACCTGCTTTATGTTGCAGTCTCCCCCTATCGTATTCTCCTCACACTTTGTCCATATAAATAGATGTCATGAGAGTATACTCTTATTGTATATCCCCTAATTGCACAAGACAATCTCTCTATCTACACTCATACGCTTCTTATACTAACCCTAAAACTCCTTGCAACTCAGTCACTATGTCGACCTCCACCGTGTCTATAAGTTTATGTATAATGTGTTGAGTCTCCACCACACAGATAGTCTCAGTCACTAGTTTGCAATGAGATTTAATATACTCTCCACCATATGTCGTAATCTATCCTATGTACAACAATGTGTCTGATAGAATCGTAATACCATGTGGTCCTACCTGTCTGCATCAGCCTGTATCATACCACTCAAATAATCTGGACACTTTATATATGTATCTGTATCACACTCAGTCTTGATGTGTAGATCAGTCCGTGTGTGTGTGTCGCACAACTATGTGAGATGTTGAGTTTTGACATTATAGTAGATAGGAGAGATAGATAGTCAAATTGACTGTTAGTATAAACCTCTCTCTACCTCAGCACTGAGATGTCTATAATCTGCCTGTGTAATTGTAGCACCCACTATACTATGTCCTTGTCAATGACACTCCAAACCTACTTGTTATTGTCAATCTGCCAACTTCTTGTTATGGGTGTTTTCCCTTTTCTGGTGTGCCACTCTCCCCGTCATCGATCTGTCAAGGATTATCATCATTGAGACTGTGATATCTTCACCGCCTGTCCTAGTAACTAGATCGTCCGTACTGTTGAATGTGTGTCATGTCTCTCTCTACTCCCTGTGGCCCATGAAGTGTGTGGTCCGCCCATTGTTTATACAAGTGTGTACACTCGTAGTATACCACTATCTTCCGCCTATACGTTCACATAGAGTCATGAGAATCTAATAACCCATTCCATAATAACCTCACATTTGTCTACTCTATCCTCTACTCCTCAATATCCTTCACTAATGTATATAACTTGTCTCACTCTATTGTGCTCCTAGGTACCTATCCAGATACTCGGCCACCTATACTATATTTGGTATCACCTCCTGTGTGTTCTACAACATCGTGTCCGTCATGGTCAGCTGTTGAATCTGTCTACTATGTAGTGATTGTGTACCTAAGTCCTATCTCATGTCCATGGACATTCTCTTCAGTACCAGTCCCGTTGTCCTATCTAGTGCCACCTACGTCTAGTATCTAGGAAACAACTCATCCGCCCCAATTCTTCCCATATATTGTGTTACCAAGTCTACTCTGTGTGTCCTTGTAAAAGAAGACACTTCACTCTTCTCCCCAAGTGTATTGCAGCACTCGTGTCACATTCTGTACACTCTACCGTCTAACCTTCTTACCTCACTCTCTTGTCACCACAGTATCATCTCATCGAGTCCTCTTCCCCGATCATACTACCTATGTACAACTCCGACACTATGTATATCATGTGTAGTCTATACATCAACACTAATACTCCGTCTCATGCAAATGAGTCTTCTGTGTGTGCCCACCTCCACCCGTCAACAATAAAACCTAACCTCAACTTATATGCTCCCACATCAGACCTTCACCTACTACGTGCAACTATGAATAACCATCTCATGTAAGTCAATCTCACCCAACAGACTCAGTACTCTCTCACTTCCATATACATCAGACAACTAAGTACAGATATATGTGAGACAAGACTAGTGCCTATATCACAATAGTATAGCCTATAAGACCTCAACTGTTTGTAGACGCTGGCATGTCAGACTAGCCAGTGATCAACACCTTTGTCACATCTAAAGAGACTCCCCTCACAGATAATCCAATCCTGCCTCTATCCTCTCCTCCTCCTCACAATCCACTCACACAATAGACCTCACTTCACTCGTTTGCACACGTTCCCAAATGATACATCACCGTCACACTCACTTCTAACGTGTTCACACCACTAGAGAAGTCTATCACTTCTATGAAGAGAGTTGTGTGTACAGAACATTTCACTCTCTTTAAAACTCAATAGCGACTCTCTGTCACCCGCCTCTTCTTTATAACGAGAGTATAGATCAGTGCACATGCCATGAAAAGATGTCTGCCTCTCAATGTTGTGAGTCTATCTCACTAAGTAGTAAAAAGATCTTCCCCTCTCAAATCCACCCACTCCCGTGTCCTCACCTACCTCACCACACACTGTACAAAGTCCCCGCTGTGTGTCTCTAAAATTGTGTGTGATCACTACCACAATACATCCGTCATACTACCACAACAATGGTAATGTAATGTGGTGATATATCTCAACGAACTATCTACTCTAATCCCACATAACATACAACACTTCATACTCACTTGATACTACCTCCATCATCTCCTGCTAGAGTGCTCTAGCAGACTCTATCCTCTCTCCTAGTGTGTCAGATCCAGACCTCACAACTAAGATAAACATATCCCAGAATCTGAGTCTCGTACACATCCAAAGTAATACTTGTGCAACAACTCCATACCCTCTCTAGAGACATTCAATGTGTCCTCCTGTATACATTCGTTCATTAGTACTGAGCTCTCTAGTGATAGTCTATAGACGAGACTAGACATGCCGACATATCTCAAGAAGTGTATCTATCAACTCATCCTACATAGTCACATACTCGTGTGTTCACCTCTCCCTCACTCAAGCACATTGTTCTCTACGTACTAGTCACCTAGAAGAGTGTGTGTGTTTGTAAGTAGAACTCCCGTAACAGGTATATGAAGCTAGATCCTAGTGTACCTACTAATGTCCAAAACCCAACTCACCACTCCTCACTCCAGTAGTGAGTGAGCACCTCTAATAGAAGACACGTGTGAAACTACTACTATCGCCTTCTATCTAATACCCATCTCACATAAATCCAGAATTGTCACCACAATAACGCACCACGTGTACAGATTCATAAGATCCCTCCAATGTTCTGCCATTGTTGTACATCAACTGTTCTCCCATGTTCTCACACGCGACCGTTCATCTCCCTGTCGTGTCACCTCGTCGTATACTCTAAACTATCTCTTTACGTAATGTTGTAAAACACATGATGCCATCCATACTATAGAACAACTCCAACCTACTACAGTAATCACTCTCTCTCCCCCACACATAGAGAGATCCATGTCCCAAGACAACGACCATCGAGTCCTATGTGTCCTCATTATACCTGTATCTACAACTCTCTACCCTCCAACCTCTGTCTGAATCTCCTAGCTCTGCAGTGTGTGTCCCTTACGACCATACGCGCCCTCCTCTGTCTTTGATCTGTGTGATACCACTCCCAGCCACCACTATAGACTGTCTGATCTATAGACACCTCCACAACCTGTATCTCACTTCTCGACTAACATTAGCACTCATCACTCTCACGTCCCTCTCAGAGAAAGACGGGGTACCTAACCAAGATGCTGTCATTTCAATCATTTTCTCAGTGTGTCATGTGTCACACCAGAACTCTCATCACCTCCCTAATATCTCCCACTAATAACATACTACTATATTTACTGTAATCTACTGCTCACACCAATGTGTCCCTCGACTTCACATGAGAGATCAACGTTGTCTGCCACCCTAATCTCCCAAAGTATCCAACATGTATTCTAACCCTACCAACTATCGCTCCTCACATACAACGCACGCACCCACTCCGTGTTGTACCGCTGGACTCACACTCCACCCAAGAAGTGCACTCTCACCTGTGCGTGTTTGATGCTACCATATGCACTATACCACTACGCCTATAACTATACCATAGTATCACCACTAAAGTGTGTGAGTACATAGTAGATGAGTGTGCACACAGTAACTGTGTCATCTACATCCACTCCTCAGATATCATGAATCTCTCAACTCACCCTTGTGACTCACTGTTCTCACTCACTATACTCCACAATAACTGATCTCATCTTTCAATCGTCTTAACATTCTTATCATATGTTACACAGGTGATACAATCCCTCACAGGTGTGCTCCATCAAAGTGTGTTGAAACACATCTTACTTGTGTGTCTCTACTCTATCTCTTATATTAGTAACCACCCAGGACAGTGACCGCGTATGTAAAGTGATAATTCACATCATCAATGACCCACATCCTCTTCCGTGTCTGACTCATAGTACATAATGTACCTAGATTCCAGATCACACGTTATCGCACGCCTAAGATCACTCCTCCACACTATACACCCATCTTCAACACATCATGACACAGAGTGATCCTCCTGCTAAAGTACACTACTAGCCTCTCAAGTCACACGGCTAGTGAATCCTATATAGATACATCGAATATCTCGTGTTGCACCTCCTCGCACAGTCATATTTCCACCTGTAGTCCCCAGAGAAAAACCTCCCTACAGTAGTGTACGTACATTCAGTCAAGAACACACTGTGTGTTTCTAGATAATGCGGCACAGCACTCCCCATGACACATTCCTGATCCATCACCACACATGCAAGCTTCTGTGTCACTCCCTCAGAGAAAATCTGTCACACTACTCACTCCTTCTACATCTCAACACAAGTTCCCTAATCCGCATCCTCCTCTCTCTAACCTGTGCCGCGTGAACACCACACTTGAGTTCCACACCAACCCACTCCCTTCAAGTGCTTGTGTCCCTACATAACATTAGTCTCCACCACTCCTAATCTCTACCAACCCCAGAAGTAGCACATACTCTGTTGTCACTCCCTCACATGTCCTGTAATGATCAGATGTGTCACTCACTCATCAGAGAGTGTATCTCAGGCTTGCGCCCTGTCTGTCCACTGCACCTGATCTCACTGGCCCCTCCTGACATGACCGAATATCTCACTACCTATCGCAGATGTATCTCATGCCCAAATAGTATCTTAAGTCTAGGAATAAGAACTCCCTAATACGATAATCACAGCTCCGTCTATACTCGTTCTATCATACCCAACATAATGTATGTGTCACTCTCACGTCACGTCACTCTCCTGATATAACTCCTTTATCCTGACATAATTACAAGAAAAACTACTCCGATACTAGCATTAGAATCTACTCACATGTAAATACACCTCATACAGAGTCACACACGTCACAGACATCACTGTTAATTTGCTAGAGTCACACCCGTGTCGTGTGTGTGACGTCCTAGTTTCCTCACCCTCAAGTCCGCTCTTGTAGTATAGCGTGTTTTTAATGTACATTTTTTGTTGTGTACACCCTCCTTATTCCATCCCAAAACTCCCACTCTCTGAGTTTATATGTGTGCTCACGTATCTCTCGCTTTGCCCAGTATCATTGCCCTATCCAGATAAATGTGTGACTACACGTCACCATACCTATCAGAATAGACGTCGTCAATGATGATCCCTCTAATGTGTTCGTCTCTCTGAGTAGACAACATGTGTTCCGCACCTTTTCTGTTCATCCGTGTACACAGTCTCACTGTCACTATGTCCATCATCTAACATGACTATCCATCGCTCCTACCCAGAAAATAATCACCGCCTACTCCAACCTCAACTATTCATCTGTGTTAACTCCAATTCAAGAGTAGTCGTCTCTCTGATGTCATACTAGAACGTAGTAGTGTTACTACTGTCTCATCTCTCCGTGTGTATATTCACAAGACCCTTGTGTAGAAGAGTTAACTATAAACACATTTATAACCCATCCTGAGTTACACCCATATAGTCCAATCCTGTCCTATATATTGTGCCCTCAGTAATCTACACTCACGTGTCACTCTCTATCATATTCTGTCAGATCCGCTCAGAGTGTCTCTTGAACCCTCATCACAAAATTGTGTGTGTGAGTGACTAAGTAATTATCTGAAGTTGTTATGCTGTTTCAAAAGTGACTATGTCCTATTGCTCACACGTTCTAACTCAAACTCTGTCACTCTCACCTCAATAGGATAGCATCCTATATCTCCCCTAAACTGTATTATTATAATTGCACCCAGTAGAGCCACACATATCAATCCTAAACACTGATCTAACTCGTGATAGGTGTGTGCGCTCATCTGCACAACTGCATATACCTATTCAGATAAAAATCACACAGTCCACTACTATATATTGCTTTATCACTCACAGAATGTCTCTGTCCACCACTCACAGGCACCCAACTCTCTACCTAAGATAAATCATGATCTGTGTAACTGTATTAAGCAGCTCTCTAAAGTCGAGTACTGTCACTGAGAACTCACAGTCTATAGACTCTAGGTACTACTCCATAGAGTGATCACGCTAATGTGCAATATGATCGCTCCACTATAGAGACCGCTCAGCCATCTGCAGCTGTGTTCCCTGCATACCCACATCTCAGCATCTGTTATCAACAGTCACGCACTCTATCCTGATCCTCACACATGTGACCATAGTTAGTGACCTGTCATTCTAGAGAGATCATGAAGACGTCCTCTGTTCCAATCGACACTCTTCCCGTAGTGTGTGTGTGTTCGCCGTGTCGTGCCCTATACTCCACCACACTAAGTATGTGTGCCTCCCAGTTTCAACTCCACACTACCCTGTATCCTCACATAGTGTGCTCAAACCCTCCCACACACTAAACGTCAATTAATGAATTAACACTTATATTTATGTAAATAGTGAATACACCCAGAGAGAGACACACCTACACGCTCTCTCTATCGTCTCCTCAAACTTCGCCTGATAACCCTCCTTAGATAGAGACGGAATGTGTCCTCTCCCTCGTATACATATTGAACATGTTAATGACCCTACCACAACTCTGTATTTGTCACTACTATCAGCATCTTGATAGTAGATTCAAGAGTATGTGTGTGTGCTTGTGACAACCTCACACCTTCGTGTGTCGTGACACCATTGTCTACTCATGTGTCTATGTGTGCCACACTGTAGTGGGTCCTCTCGTCTCCCCTAACACCCATTACTCGCTCTCCACTCAATTCACCTCGTCCTGTGGTTTGTGTCTCTAATCCATATCTTCAACTATCCCCACATAAAACACCCCCCTTCCTAACCTTTTCTCTAACTCATCTCCCAATTTCTACAGTGTTATATCTATCTGATGTGTGTGTACAGAGAATATGTATGAAATATATTCCTAGTCTCCCACATAGCATCTGCTCCACCTCTCGTCGACCCTGTTGCTCTACTCTCTCATATAGAGACGCACCACCCAGACACAAAAAAGAAGTGATGTCACCCTGCCGTTATGTGACTACGCTCTCTGTGGTACTCTATGTCAGTCGCAGAACTCTCCTGACCTAACTCTGTGTGACCAGTCTATACTATCTCTCTTGATTTGCACATAGATTCCAGTCCCTAACATCCCATTAACCCGCATTTTGTCTATCTGTACTGTCTCATCAAGCAAGTAGCTCCCCGAACACGCCCTTGCTCTAGTCTGCTGTTGTGCCAACCCTGAATCAATCACATCTTGACCAACCTCGCTTGACGACCCGTATTTGTATCTGAGTGTTCCGTACTGATACTTCTCTGCCTGTATGTGTGCTCCCCCGTTCAGACTATCCGTGTGTGACTAATCATCGCATAACAAAAATTCATTAGATCGTCATGACACACACACCCTCTATGAGTGCCCTGGTGCTTACATCCTAATTACCTCAATCCATCACAAAACAATATCTCATTACCCTACACACTAAAACACTATACCCCAAACCTACAAATCCCACATCATCCCTAACTCCCAACCTAATCCCCCAATACCATAACCCAACACAACCCCAATCAACACTCTCACAATACCCAAAACCACCACAATATCACCCCAACCACCATCCCATCCCATCCCCACACTACACCCACACCCCCCCATACCCTCCCCACCTACATAACTCCAAAAATATCCTAATAACCAAAACCCCCCCTACCACACCACCATAATTAAAATTTTACCATCCTTCATACCCTCACCTACCCACAACAAAACAACATCTTCCAAATACATAACAATCCCAAAAAACACAACCTCATCCCTTAAACCAAAAAACTTTCCAACACAAAAAAAAAAAACAAACACCCCCCCCAACCACCCTAAAAACACAACCAAAACCACTTTCCCACCTATTCAATTAAAAAAATCTTCCCCTACAAAAAACCATTAATCCCCTAAATCCAACTCATAACATTTCCACCCTCAACCCCCCAAACACCTATTTTACCTCATATCCCACCCTCCACAATCCCCCAAAAATATTTCTTAAACAAAAATCATAACCATAACATTCTTACCCCATCAATCTCATCATCCATCACCCTCACATACTTAAAACCAAAATAAACTACCAAAACCCCAAAACACAACAACCCAAATAAAACCCCTCCCCCACTGTACTCAAAAGAAACGCTCTCTGTATCAACACGCTAATCCACTTATGTCGCTCTTATATTAGACACGCAAAAATTTCACTCACTGCACTAGAGATGGCTCCATCTGCAATAAACAAAGCACAGTGTCGTATAGAAATGATCACAACATGTGTACTATAACTAAATTCCAGTCACTAAGTAAGTGTCGTGCCTGTTCACCACACATGTGTCTCTCGCTCCTCACAATCCTACGTCAATACTGTACTTCAAAAGATAGTAAAAACAAACACCGCTTTAGTGTAACATCATCCAATCCTTCCACGGTTTCCTAATAACAAATACCACCCACTCAAACCATTCCTTATATTATCACCCCCAGTGACATTGTAAGTGCATCAAAGTCCCTCTCTAATATTACAACACACCAACGCTAACATCCCCTATCACTCCACGTTGTGATCCAAATCCAAAACCAACAAAGAGAAACATACAAAAAGTAGACTATGTTAACCACCTTCCCCTGAGATAATCAAAAACCAACACGTTCTCCTCTAGACTCTAGAATGTTAGAGTTCTCGTCAATCTATCCTTTGTGTCCATGTGTCACATCCTTAAGATCTGTCCACTTGTCTTTATACCAATCGCACCTCAACTGTGTGACTTAGTGTCCGTGTCGTCGTTGTCATGTTATGACTCTGTCCCCGTGTCCACCTATCTTTGTTCACCGCTTCGATCTCATGCATCCCCACATTGTCCCCTAAGTCACTATGCATCTATTTCGCTGTACGCTCTAAGTTCATCTCACCATCATCACAGCTTAAGTTCCCATACAAGATGACAACTCATGTTAATTGTCTGTGACACTATATGCTCTCACTCATGTCGTCTTAGTGCTTTTCATCTGTCTGACGTCTTTCACATGTTAATGGTTACACATACGTCTGTCTCCGTTATTCAACCCAAGACCCTCCGTTAGAGTTTCTTTACCTGCACTTGTCGCACATAGTGTTAATCTCTCGACACGCTCGCCTAGTCGTGTTCTCTCTCCCCCATGCGTTTCTCTTGCTCCACTCCTTTATCCACAGTCTGTTCTCCCCTCTTTCATAAGATCCCACACCCTCCTCTTTCAGATACCGCTCATGTAATCTCATGCCCTCCCTTTTGCGTGTAATCAATAACCAACCTCATCTCACAATTAACCTCAATCATTTGCATCATTCTTTTTCCTGTTTATGCCCCACACATGTCAGAGACAGTGTTTTGCAGTTGAATGTCACTTTTGTCTAAATGCTCCTCCCTGATGCTAGCGCTTCTCTTCTCTAGAGATCAAGCCAGATGTAATGTCACTGTTCTGTTGTCCTCTTCACTTGTAATTGTGCAGTACCCATAAACTCAGCCTTCCTACTACCTTCATTGTTACTCTCTGACATTCACATGTGTGATAATTAGATCCCTCCTATATATCATACCTATCCCGATATCGCGCTCTGCTTATTGAACCACGCATCAAACACCTCTCTCCAAGTCTATACACTGCAATGTGTTGATTCTCTGCAGTAACTCTGTTAGTCAAACCGTCTCTCAGACTTTCTTCTCTGACCAGACACATCCTACGGTTTTTGACACTTATGTGTATTGTACTAACCCGCATCTCATCCTCCTTTGTGTGTCTTGAATGAAATATACCGCATCTGGCGTTTCTACAATCGTGTTCCTGTACTATTATGGTCAGTCAGCGCCCTGTCTCCCTTACTACTATAATTTGTCACAGTGTTTGCCACGTGAGTTCACCTTAGTCTACGTAGACCCCACTCTATTGGTATCCTGCTTATCCTCCTTGACCCATCTGTGTGTGTAGTGTGTCTCCTCACCGTTGCTATCATTCTGTTCTCCCACCTATCTCCGCCGCCTCAATCCCCCCCTTGTGTGTCTATGTGATCACTCGTGCCTCCAACTTGTGATGAATAATGTCACTTCTCCTTTATGTCTCAACGTTCTTGTTCCTTATCATGTGACCCACACCACTAACCTGACTGCAAGACCTCAATCCACAGAGACGCATACTTTACGCGTTGTGTTCTCCCCTCTAGATTCCCTGTCCACGCATCACTCTAATGTGTTTGTCAGTGGTCATGTATCTCCCATAGTTACCACTTGTGCTACTGTGTTGTTACTTCTCACGTGTCTACTTTTCCCCGTCCTGTGAGTACATGATGATACCTCCGCCACGTGCACTCTCCTACGTACCACTGTGCCGTGCCCTGATCCTCAGTATTCTCCCATGTACCAATCTCCTACGCTCGATCGTCTAGTCTCTGCTGTAATGATTACTACAGACAATGTGTCACATCTCCTTCACAACTGTCCATGTGTCCTGAGACTTGTATGACAACCATACCAAATGTACCCAACTCTTTGTTTTGTCTGAAATCACAGACCCACACTACACCTACCCAAGACCATACTATCACCAGTCGACAGACTCCGTAGGTTTTATACATTATCACCTCCTCAGAGATTATAGTGTATCTCCACACTTATCCTTGTCACTGTCCCCGTAACTACTGATTTGTGTGTTATCCGCACATGCTCCGTGATTCGCGCGCTCCGTTCGATCTAGTCTCCATCCACATCTCATCGATTCTGATAACTCTCGTTCCTACCTGCTATTCTAATACAGTTCCTTGTCCACTGCGTCACACTGTGTGTGTGCTCAGCTCATCTATGTGTCCCAGATCTACGCACGTGACGTGCTCACGCCCCAGATGCCCGCACTATCTAAGTTCGTCCCTGTGATCTAATACATCTGCATGACCTATATGTGTCATACTACTCAACCTCTCCCTTCCCCCAACAACAGCTCCACCCTCTCCTGACAAACGTGTGCTCTATCCTCTCGTCCCAATACTCATTCACGCAGAACATGTGTTGCCTGTCGTGCAGTTGAAGGCGCTGTGTCCCTTACTCCATTAAGACGCCTCACTCTCTCTCAGTGGTAGTCCACACTGTGATGTTGATGCCCGTGTGCATTGCCAAATGCTGCCACGCGCATCTCACGTCTATCCACGCTACTACTGTGTGTCTCACAAAAACACTCTCCTCGGTCCCTGCACTGACAACCTCACACTCCTGATGCATAATAATGTCGTGTCACCCCTGTCAGTGTATTTCCACTGTCTTCACTCACCTGATGTTAGTCTCATAATCCGTTCTACTCCACTCCCCCACGCTTATACCTCAGATGATCTCCCTGTACTCCCACATCTCGCGTTGTGTACTGTGCACACACGTCCCCATAGACCACCTCGCATCGTGCCTGATGTAATTACTCCACCGCTAATCACCAAAATACCGTATTACGTGTGACTGTTATCTATTTTCACTCTCATAACTGTGTTGCTGAGTACCTCCCTGACTCTCGCATCATGACAATACTGACAAATATATGTACACAATCTCACAATCTCTGTATGTAATGTGTGTGATGCTATACCATCTCACACCATTCTCTTTGCCTGCACAATGCAATATATAGTGAGCTTATTACTCACATCGCTACTAGTTTCTACACTACATCTCTCTCACAGTAGAGATACTCATGTCCTCTCTTATATAGAGTGTCCACTCTTTGATATTCAGACTCTATAAACTATATGGTGCTCTACCAAGATAAGTAGTCAATTGTGTCCACATAGATGTTAGTCTCACATCATACTGCTAAATCCATCTCATCAAAGTATGACTCTCTCTCACTCATTAGATCTCCTACTTCTGACTAGTCACCTATGTTCTCGCCACGGTCAAACTGAGTATTGTGAACCCACTGTGCATACTCACTTTATTTTGTTCACTAACTCTTGCATTGTGTCACTCTGTGAATCCTTTCCAAGATATCACACTCCACTGACGTCTGCAGTATCTCTACCCACACTGTCTCATCGTCTCTAGACTTAAGATGACATAGTCTCCATATGCCACTCCACACCGTTGTTAGATCCCCTCCATCTCATATTGTATAGATAATCGCTCTCCATACTATGCTATGTGAGTCACAATCCTATAGAATCCTTTCTCACAGTCATAGGTGTCACCTGATGTGTCTGATGAATGTTCCGTAATTCTGAAACTATATGTATTGTGTTTGCTCGTACCTCCGATTACTCTGTATCACTTCTTACCTGACTCTTAGTACTAGAATCTCTCAATGTTGTGTGTTCTATAGTGTCATCACACTGTGACCTCTTCGCAGACGCCATCTATTGTGTCACCCCAGTTGTATCCCACACCACTCCTCTGTGTGTCTTGAGTAGTGCTTCACTTGTTGTGTGATGTGTACTACACTTTGTGAAGAATGATCCTTCCCTCACTGTGTCACAAATACCTAGTCTCTCCAAATAACGCGGTCACACTACGCCATCTCTCCATGTTATACACATACCCGTGATCTCATATGTGTAGTAAGTAGTTGTTCTAATGAGAAACCACCTAGCATTGTGACTCACCAGTGCACCTACTGCACCTCACACACACTCACAACTGTAGTGAAACGCTGAGAACCCACAATCTCTCAAAATGACTCATCCTCACGTCCTTTGTTACTATAGTCATACGCATCGTCATCAGTGCGCCTGTTGTCACTCTCTCTACACTCTCGTAGCTAGTCACGCCAAAAGTCACACTCGTGTCACTAGTATGAAGTGAACTAGATCGCACTCAACGCTGATAGACCAGGACACGTGTCTGTTGCTGACAGACCTCCCACCTCTACTATCTGTTACAGAACTCTCCACCGTGTGTCTCAGAACCCCCCAAATTGTGTTCACCTGTCCATATCATTATACATGTATATGTGAATGGAATCTCTACCCACTGTGTGGCAAAAGGTTGTGTGTGACCACGCCAGTGATCTACCGCCAACTGTGTTGCATCTCATATGTTCATAAAAAAACTGTGGCCCGCCACTTCCACACTACGCCATCCTATGTATTGATGTATATTCAGACTCATGTATATACACTGCCCTCTTTACGTGGATCTACACCAGTGTGTCTAAGATATCATACTCGCCATGTATCTCCCACACTCCTCCACGTCGTCGGTGATACATGTGCAACTATGTGTCCAATCACCCCTACCTTGTTTCGACCAAGTTGTTGAGTTGTTATCTGCCATCTGTGTCAGTAATCCTGTTGATCGTCGCACCACATACCATTTTACACTGTCCCCCAATGTTATACCCTATCCGCCCCATCAGACTCAAGAGTTATCAGTCAACTCTACGACATGACAATGCACCGCTCATGTAGTCGATCCAGTGATCTTTCGCATGACTAGATGTGTGTGTGAATAACACCTTGTCTTAGTCAGATACTCCTGTTGTTGATGAATGATCCTGTCTCTCTGCCGCCTCTCTCATGTTCGCAGAGTGAGTGTGATACTCTACAATCACAGTCTATCTAACGTCTCCCCTCCTCCTCTAACCGTACCCCCCATGAGTAAGATGTTCTACTCTTGTAAGAAGAGACTCATGTGTGTTCGTTGCAGATGTGAATACAATGTGCACCCAGAGTAGATCCATCAGCAGCTTGTCTCATCCTGAACAACTCCTGTCGCAACTTTCTTCACCTATTACGCATTAGTAGTAAGCGTGACCTCCTATCGTAATGTCGAGCAGTTCGCTCTCTTGCTATCACTACCTGTCGTGTCGTGTGCTACGACTTGCTCAGCATTGCAGCCTATGCTCAAGTGTGATCTATAGCACACATCAGTGCTCAGCTCCACCTGCACTTACAAGTGGAGATGATGCACACAACTTGTCGTGCCCCCGTGATGTGCCTACCGGACGTTTGTCACTGAAGCAGAGATATAAATCGTCGTGACGTGTGTCGTATGTGAGAGAGAGATGTAAATAATTCCTCCAATTTAATCTTATATCATATTATATTACTTATTTCTCCGATTTCATCTCTATTCGCTTATTTGAACTGTGCTAGAATAGTAGTATCGATACAGTTATCTTTGTCTGATGAAGCGTATTGATCTCTGTAGAGGCACCTAAGAGTGATCAGTAAAGTTCGTCCAATCATATGTCGCACTGTTACTTGTGTCTTTGATTGATGTACCAAGCGCCGATGTAGAGCTCAGTCCTTAATGTGTGTGAGACCTTTCTACTTAGTGTGGTTGATGTCTATGCTTGATTTGAGAATTGATTGTATTTAAATAGATAGATTTCCTCTTGTGTGGAATGTAGACGCTCTACAGCTCTCTCGAACAAGTCGGATTCTAGAGACATACTGCCGTGTGAGAGACATCTCACTACGCATGATTCGTAGTGACACGGGAGGGATGGAATCTGAGTGCACAGCGAGTTGAGAGCTCAGAGCACTCAATGGAAAGTAGTAAGATGCTGTGTTGCGGTGGAAGTGATATGTGGTCTTCTCTCCGAAGATATGAGGTGTCGGATAGTGTGATCTTTTTGTATAGTGCTCGGAGTGTCTCTCTGAGTGTCCTGTGGGTCCGCAGTGTCAGTGGATGTAGTAGTTGCTATGTCCTCAGTCATCACTACTGTAGGTTGGAGTGCTGTGCTCGCTCACCGCGATTATCGAGAGCGGGCTGGTAATGTGTAGTTGCTCGCTCGCGTCTCGATGGTATAGTGTGTAGAGAGATGAAGTGATACGAGATATAGATATGTTTTATGGTGTGGACAATAGGGAGCGCGAGTGGAGAGCGTACGGGCACTCGTCAGCGCGAATGAGTGAGTGAGATGGAGATAAGGTGCGGATGGGGAGTTTGGCGGTCTGATGGGGTGCATCTGATGGATGTTGGTGTGGACTTGGGCTATGGGCCTTCAGGAAGCATTGAGAGAGCTCTGGGCCTGGTGGGGGCTCCGCATGCATCAGGGTTAATGGCATGCTCGTGGTGCGCGGCGGGGGTTCTTTGGAATTGGTGAGAGATACGGTGGGGGAGTCATGCGGGGTATGATTGCCTCGTGGTGCGGAAAATGGTGAATCGACCTGGCGAAAGGTGGTGGGCTCTTGCAGGCTGGAATCCCTGCAGAGGCAAAATGGGTGAGCCTATCCTTGTATGGCTTTAGGTCCCCCGAGCAGTGGAGTACGGCTGGGGGTAAATGGTGGTTTGGTTCCCTTTCGGAGATTTGGTCGCCAGGGTCATTGGTTGGTTGGTTCCAAGGAACTCTGCCCATCTATGGTGTGGCGTTCACGGGTTAACGTTTACAGGTATTATGGAAGATATTTATATTTATGTTCTATATATACTAATGTATATATATAGGTGGCATGTGGGGTTGTAATGGTGTTACTATATACATAATATATATATGGTAGAGTTATGTTATAATTTTATTATGACAAATTTTACTTTATGTTGTATTTTGTTAAATAAACGGCTGCAGTGGCCAATTTTATCCAATCAGTATCAAGTGTGTTCATTTCAAGGGGTCACAGCAGGGATTGGTAGGTATGGGGATCGGGGGGGTTATGGGGACGGTTGGTTGGGCTGAAAGTGCATCAGCGCTGCAGTGGTCATGCACACCCACGGGAAACAGTAGGGACATGGGGCTGTGAACTTTTGGTGCCAAACCAAATCCGCTGTTGAGAGACTTATAAAACTACTGTGAGCTGCTAACAAACCTGCTTTTCATTGATTGTAAGAGAGGTAATGTGAACTGCTACCAAGAACACTTATTGAAAGATATTTGCATATCTGCTCAGAGTTGCTGTCTAGCCTGCTGTTGGGAGATTGTTGCAGATCTAGGGCTAAAATTCAGAGCTCCCCTTTCATTTTTCCACAGCACTATATGAAATGAAAGGGGCACTCTGGTTGCTATAGGCAACAAATGATGATTTAGACCCTAACCATTTTCATACAATGTTGACTACTACTGCAGAGTTTACAGTTGAGCTATTAGGGTATGTGCAGACGGCGTCTTGGATAAGTTTTTGGAATACGTAAAACGCATCCAAAAACGTACCACAAAGTATGGTACATACGTTTTCTGGACTGTAGAAACAGATCTTTGTAGTTTCTATTGCCTTTTCAATGCGTTAAATGGATAAAGAAGTGACATGTCAATTCTTTGAACGGATCCATTTAACACAATGCAAAATCGTATGTAAAACACATATCGTCTAAACAATGATACATAAATTACATTGAAATCAATGAAATCACACTTGAACATTGTTAAATACATACTTGGGTTCGTTTTTCGGTACGTAAAAATTACTCAACTATGTATTTAACAAATGCTCTGTGAACATACCCTTACAGAAGTTACCATTTAAACTGTTGTGGAGCTTACTGTTGAGAACTATTTTAGAGACTGCTGCTAAGAACTATCTGAAAGTTACAAGTTTAATCCCTTAAATGGGTATTCCTATCTAATTGATTAGCTTTACATATTTAGACAAAGTTTAAAGGGAATGTGTCATCAAAAAGAGTCATTGTTTAAGTCAAATTTTATGATAAAACACAAAAAAAAATTCCAAAAATTAATAACGAAAAAAAAAACAAACAATACAAACAAAAACAAACCAACAACTAAATCATAAAACACAAATTCAACTTCCAATAATTCCACATCAACCCTCCTACCTATCTAATCAAACCCTACTCAACCATAACAAATTATACTAAATACATACACATACCAAATACAACAAATAATATAAAAAATACCAATCATATATACAAATTTAATCATACCATATAATATTTTCCCTTTATCCATATCAAACACACAATATCCATACTTCACCATATAACACAAAACCCCATTATAAACAAACCTAAATACCCAAAATATATCAAAAATTCTCCTCCAAATATCACCAAAATACCTCCCCTCCTATACCTCCACACAACTTTCAACTATCCCAACTATCCCCCATCATTCCAACCTCCAACAACACCCCACAATCCCCTATCACATTACCAAAAACACCACCTCCCCAACAAACAACCCCAATACTAAATACCCACCCCCATATATACCCCACACCCACCAAAAATCATCCCCCCCAACCCAATCCACCCTCAACAACCCCCACCCAATATAATACCAATCAAACCTACACCAAATCCAAATCTACCTCACACACACAAACAATCAACCCCTACTATAATCTCTCAATTAATTAACACTCTGTAACAAAATTAAAAGATTCTAAGCGTGTCAACCACACCCCATCTAAATCCTATCTACAAGAACCTCTATGTGGTCGTCTCTGTTGACATCGTTCTCTGTGCAGCCAACTACAACTCGCCCTCAGAAAGAGTACTGTCTCTCCGGACAATACCTCCTTAGATGTGTGTGTGACAGCCTAATCAACATCTTGCAACTCTCACACATCTCTCACTCGTAGATACATCTCCTGTTGTGTGTGTCAAGTGTGTGCCACCCACCCACCCATAATCTGTCTCCAAGACTTCTTAATCTCCACCTACTCATTGCCACGCGCATCCGTATCAGAGAGCACCTCATCAGAATACACAAACCACCTCCATCATGTACCCCGATACAGATGTGTGCACACTATGACTCCACTCCAACACTGTACCATACATCTCTCTCTTGAGAACTTGACCTACATAGTGTGGAGTCAACACTGGCACACACCATCGCTCTCTGCATCCGCTCATAGTTAAACTGCAAACAATGATACACCTATGTGACATGGAGTCTCACACTGTGTCTGTGATCAGCTAGATATCCCATGTTAAATCCCATACTCCTGCCTAAGTTATCACTATAACCTATCAGTTCATCCTCGACTGTGTGTCCGTCATCACAGTACTCTCCTATACACACAAGAACATCAGATCCGATGTAACAAGATGTCTCCTCCTCAATACTCCTGTAGTCAGATGTAACTATAGACTCCTTAGTGTTCCAACCTCCACACACTCAGCTCCCACTCTCCCAACCAGACGCACGTGACCAATCCAACTACATCTATCTCCAACACACTCGTGACTCACTTTCCCTCACTCTACTTCATATATAACACCAGATGCTCTCACATCGCTACCTCTATACGTATAGTCCCTATACTCATGTCTTGTTGTGCTCCTGATTTCCTTATACACCTCACTGTTGTTACTGTGTGTTACGTGTGATACTGCTCTTCCGCACACCCACACTCCTAACTATGACATCAACGAGAAATATCCACACACTATTCCTGTCGCACTCTCCACCCCGCTATAGTATGAGATCAGTAGAATGCACATCACCACTCTCCCAATAAGAAGCAGACCTCTCATGTGTGTCAACTCCACATCTCTCTCCTACTGAGCCTCACATGCGCGACCCCCTCCCATAGTACCCTGGTATGTCAGTGACTCCTCATCTGTCCACCTGCTATGCGTTCTCGCCCCTAGTATGTGTGATCGCCATTGTCACTACGTAGTATGCGACCGCTCCCACTACACCACTCCTATATCCATCTTATGTGTCCTTTACAACATACTCACATTATACCTATTCCATCTGTCCTCCCTTAAACCACAACAATGTTATCTGTCATTACCTACACTGCATTGTGTTGAACGCAGTCACAGTGTGATGTAATATCAGTACATCAGCTTACTTGATGAACACATGTATTCCAATATCTGTAGTCCCTGACACGACATGCCTACGCAACACACAAGTAAACAAGCAGATCTCAGTCTACCCGTTGATCACCATTTGTACCGTCTCTTCCAGACAGCCTCATCGCTCCCACTTACCCCCATCACAATCTCAACATAGTCCCTATATATTTAAAATAATATATATAGAGAAATCACATAGAGAGACAATATATATAATGTGCTATAGAACCTCCACTACCGTCGTATATTAATTCACAGTCTTCTGCTAGAACCCTGTTGTCACGTCTTGAGTCTATGCTCTCCCTCACTGTGACTGTTCTCTGATCGACGAACTATCATGAGTTAAGAGTATAGATGTGGAGTCCACATCTAGAAATATAATCCCTCTCCATCCTGTCAATCGTGTCTTACCATGATCTTGTGTGATATGTCAAGTTATTAATCCCTAATAAGTATACTCATATCGATATAGACTTCTGTTAATACCTCACTATAATGCACACATTATACCATCACGTCATATCACCGCTACAATACATCTCATAGTAGTAGTCTCTCATCTCCGTAAAATAGATGTGTCTCAGATCACCACAAGTGTGTGAACCTACCACTCTCCTGCTCGCTGTCCTGACTATAGTGATAACATCTATCACACTGTGATCTAACTGATGTCTCTCGACTGTGCCGATGTTCCGTAAAGAAGAGTGATACATGATAGACTGACTCAATGTTCACACTCTCTATATATGTATCATCAACACTAAACTGAACTCAAATGATTTCAACATGTGTGCGAGAGTCACATCTATCTTCCCACTCCATCAGATAAAAGATGTAAATATATATGAAGTGAATTATATCTCCGTGTCACTATACAGACATTGTGTGTGGTCTCCGCAGTCACTATCGATATCTACTCATCCTCTAACCCTCATTACAAATAAAACCTGATAAGAGTTTTTGACCCTGCACCCAACTCTCTTCGTGCCTATGCACGCAATGAGAGTAATCACTCGATAGACCCATCTACTACTCGAGTTCTTATTTGTCCCCTCCCGAAGTGCTGTCGAGTCTGTGAGATTGTGACTACGTTGCACTGTCGCGTCCCACATCAGAAGTGTCTACACCAGATCATGATATCCGCTTAAGTGTGTGTCCTGTGATATCTCTTGTATTACTTAAGACCATGTACACCCAACCACACATGATCCTACGAATACGTGTCCTGTTGGACGCTAAGAATGCACATGAGTACACATAGCTAACTCTCGTAACCTAAATCATGCTCTATAAAATCTACTTCTCCTCAGTCTAACGCATACATCCACCACTGTCTCTATACTCGTGCCAAACAAGAGTGTGTCTAAACTCTCTAGTGACTGTCCGTCATCCCCTACGATCCATACAAGAGAGACGTGAGTGTCTCTCACTACTATATCATGTCTCAATAAAGAGTACGCATTCTTGCCTCCCACGCTGAATCTGTCAACGTCTATGCTCATCGACTCCACACATATCATCTGCCACCACTCTCTGACGCTCGATCAGCTATAGTCACTCACTAATTTTGGTCAAATGAGGTGATGCAACATGTACGTTGATCGTCTAGTGTGATGTGAGAGTGTTAGCCTCCCCATCGTTGGCGTCAAGTATACGTTACACGTGATAAATGAGTGATAGAATAGAGATAAGCGCTCCAGCAGTGGATGTAGATAGCTTAGTCACTCGCTCTATCAGTGAGATATGACTCAGATCAGAAAGGCTCTCAGACGTAGACAAATCTCGAAAGTTCGATATCTTGTGTGTCTCACAGATGATAGCGTCTCAGACGCTCGATGTGTGTGTGGCCTCGTAGAGATCTCATGAGACAGTGTGTCTATACGAGTGTGTGTTTGTTTTTTATTAATAGGACTCTGTTAGCTGCTACCCCCCTAGTGATATGATAGAGAGATCCCTAAAACAAATTCAAAGCACTTGACCCATGAGCACTTTTGACAATTGTGAAGAAACAAATGTTATTAGAAACAACATTTTTTCGAATAGGACCTGTAGTATTGCTGCATTTCAAAAGCTAAAATGCTCCCCGAAATCGCAACATGAACATCTTGGGCCACTTTGGTTCAATTGTGATGAACAAATGTCTGTTAGAAAGCAACTTTTGTTTTCTGATAATAGGATTGTAGTATTGCTATTGCATTTCGCAGAAGCATGCATGACCCATGTAAAATTATAGAAAAGATGATTGACTTCTAGCTCCACTGTTAAAAATTGTGAGGGAGAAATGCGCCATTTGAAGCTAACTATTACTGTACAAAGGACCATTTATTTCTGTTGCTGTATCTCAAAGTTACATGCCACTCAAAACTCTATTTGTACGAATGTCGTAGAGAAATACTTCTTAAGATAAATCTAGTGATGTAAATGGAATACTGGTGTTGTGTTCAATGAAATCCTTGCTGTCTTTACGTTCCCTCACGCAGCAAAACCAGCTAGATAATGAACTGTTGGAAAAGAGAATAAAAAAATATTTGCAGTAAGACATTGTTCATGTTAAAAAAAAATTTTTCACTCTGCTGCGCGCTACACACTCGCGCTGTGTGTTGTGGAGAGATGTGAAGGTAGGACCTGGCAACTAATAGCGGTGACCTCGGGCAATTCAATTATTGGGGCCACAACAATTCCATCAGAGATCCATGCCTGCTTTCTCATCTTGATGAAGTCAACCGATCCACGCTCTCATTATATGTGTGAGAAGCCGGCTGCGTTTTGGTGTCTGTGATAGGACTCCTCAGGTGAGCTGATAGGTCCGCCAGATATGACGCTTGAGACTAGAGATAGAGGGAGGACAACACCTCTATGGCGTGTTTTGAGCCAGCAGAGGGACCATTCAGTGTCCAATATTGGATACCCAGAAGTCTATTGGGGTCCGGAACACATAGCAAACAACATCGGTGTTTAGACGCAGTAGTCGGTGCAACATGATACTTAAGTGATGTCAGTCTGTGTGTAGGATGTTTGCAACTGCATTGCATGTGTGTGTGTGTGTGTGTGTGTGTGTGTGGGTGTAAGAGTTGCCAGGAGGTCAGACCCATGTTAGGCTATCTGTGAACCTTGCGCCTGCCTGTCTTGCGTTACGCGTATGTATGGCACTCTACTGCTTGTCTCGTCGCTGATGTTGTTCCTACGTGAATTTGGGAATCGTGACGCAGATGCAACAGATGTTCATCCAAGTTGAATCAATCTAGCAAGGTCTCCATTTTCCCTGGCATTTTACTCTCTATTTGGGTCGGTGGAAGAAATCTGGAGTTTTGTTTTGCGCACCTCGGGATCCAGGAGGGTGGCCTACCTCAGTTAACTGTCTGTTATTTTGATGGCCCTTAATGCGAGGACATGTTGAGGAAAATTGGAGCATCCAAGCACTCAGATGTTGTGAGATGGAGCTCATTCATTTCCAAAGGCCTAATGGGTCGAGGTGGGGGGGGGGGGTGGGTGGGGGGGGGTGGGGTGAGGGGGGTGGGGGGTGCGGGCGGGGCACTAGCAAAATGATCTTACCTATCTATCCTCTCTCCCGCTCAAACTTCGGCCAACCTCTTTCCAGTGCAGGGACGTCGCTTTACATCGGTGTCTAGGAATTCATCCTCCTCCTCCTCCGCTGCCTCCAGGTACACAGCTTCAAACTCAGCCCTGACTATGCCTGAGATGATGCACCCTGAGGGAGCTGTATGCGCCACCTTGCTCTAGCTCCTGGGAACCCCGAACTCACAACACCACCCCATATGCCCTAATGAAGACCGATGAAAATTGTGAAACTGTCGGGCTTGTGGACTTTGTCGGAGAGAGAAGGCTCCGTGTCCGCATCTGTGTCACGTTCCTCCTCCGTCGCTGGCCGGGACCTGTTGTTTCTGAGTGTCGAACGATCATTCCAGAATAAGTATCACCACATGCTCATGCGTGACAAGGGCTTGTCAGCACTGACCATTTGGTGGCTTCTTAAAAACTGGCAAGGGATGGTGCAGAGCTCCTATTCACCTGCCTCCACTCTCGGTGGTTCCAACACACCGAGGTACCGCTACCGACGCTGTACGGCCATGTGCTCTCTCGTACTGCTAAATGGCATTGTGCTGCCTGCCACAATCGCTGGAAGATGTGGAGGGTGGAATTCAAGGTGTCTTGCCAGCAGTCATCAATGATGTCGCTTGAGGGGACGGCCGATCTGTACGCTGCAACGCAGCCAGGCAGTGGTACGTAAGCAGGGTGTGACAGGCGGAAGGGCGAACCGACCTCGAGGCCTTCTTAAGCAGGCAGTCAGACACCGGGTAGCTCTTTAGGAAATTTCTGGACGACAAGGTTCATGACATGTGCCTCAGGCATTGGATGTGCTCCAGCCTACCGATCTTAAGGGGCGGCCAGCAGGATTTCGCCCGGTTATCGCACACACCTTCGGCCTAGCACACAGGTTCTTGTCACCCTCAGGCCAGCGCTCGGTCTCTATTAGCTTGAGAATCCGCCAGCTCACTGACCTGTGTGTGGTATGGTCTCCAAGGCAGATTTAATTTCAAACGGCTGTTCTATGGGTACGTGATGCCACCAGTGGACCTTGGGGAAGAGCCCGTGCACATTCCCTGTGGTTATTGAAGAGCGTGTGCCGAGCCTGAGAGCCACCGTCACCCCAAGAGACATCTCACACCAGCTCTCCCTGTGAGCTGTCCCCAGTGATATGCGGCCTTGGGCCGTGCTTACTAGTTCCATGATGTCGGTGGTGTAGAGATGACTTTTCCGGCACATGATGCGAGACAAAGCGCTTGAAAATTTATAGATGACACGTGGATCTCGGCCAGGGCAGGGACGGCTTTTCTGGCTCAAAGGATAATGCCTGCTCAGCATCTGGTATTTGGGGTGCAGGCGAGGGCCATGACAGTGGCGGAACCCATTGTGTCCACCAGCGGAAAGGCAATCATTTTACAAGGCAAAAGCCTGGGCAATGCCGACAATTCAGAGCTTTTGGCCTTTGGGATGGTTTGGGTAAATGTGTTTCTTGCCCCAGAATAAACCTCGGTAAGACCTGAAGGATGGCTGCTAGGACTGGCCGCTGTACGGCTCGTTGCAGGTAGTCAAGTGGCGGAAGGAGAAGGGATAGGGATGGGTCTTGGTGGTGCTGGTGGTAACTTGGGTAGTTCCGGTGCGAGGCTGAGCGGAGGCTGATCCACTGATCATGACTCTGAGAGACATGGGCAGCTGAGGACGCTTGGTGGTGGAGGAGGAGGAGGGATTGGCGGAGACAGAGGGTGTGACAGTGGTTGGAGGCCGGCGTCAGTCTGGCCTTTTTTGGCCAAGTGTTCCCTCCATTTCAAATCATGCATTCGTCTGTCAAATTTATGCCGAGCCTAGAGACATCGGTCTGGTGTGGTGGCTTTAACCACACTTTTTGCGTTCTTGCATCTACTTTATGCGGTTTACGGCAAAGGCGGCTCAGATGAACTATTCTGCTGGGTGAATCAGAGGCTTGCTCAAAGAAGGTCCCAGGCTTGAGAGGTCTGGACCTTTTTGAAAGCGATAAGTCGAGGAGCGGGGTTTGCTCGCTGGACCGCGGTGGCGGAATCATATCAGCGGGACTTCTGCGAACCGCCCTCTCCATTTTTGGTGGCGGGTCCCGTTATTTGGACAAATAATACCCATACGTCTTCCTCATAGTCCACTGATGAAGCGCTCGCAAGCAAAAGTTCTGCTCGGAAAGAACAGGATTGGTTCCGCATTGTGTCATCATCATCATCTATCAACACAGGTGACTTGGTCGTCCGACTTTTTCTGCATCTCAGAAGATGCGGGCTACATAGCACGGGGCATGCAGGCGTCTGCCGACCGCACGGGATTTTTGAGATTGACCGGCTTCACTTCACCTCTCTGATGGCATCAGTAACTGGGCTGTCAGAGCAGTACTAAATCATCCTCTTGATCTTTTAACATGCCCTTCTGACCCCAACCGCATTTTGTCATCAATGAGGTCTTCAACAATGGATTATCCACAGTGTGGTACAAAAGTTGACATTTGGGTGCTTAATGTTGGACTGGATGCTGATGATGCTGATGACGACATTTGTGGCGTGACTGCTAGAGGAACCGAGGAGGTAAGAATGCTAGTTGCAGGTTGCATTAACACTGAAGGACAGATTGGCCGACGATGTTCGTTCCTTGAATCACAGGGCCCCTGACCAGCGATGACAGGCCTGTCGGTCCTGAAACTGAACTATCGTGGCATGCGTGTTGTCGCCAGCACTGGAAGGAGCACCTTCTCTCGTACCTCCTATTGCTAACCCCTCTTTGCTCGCCTTACCACCTGCATTTCGCTCATGTTCAGAAATATAAAATTTGAGGGCCTAGGTATGAATAGTTTTGAAAGTCTCTTATTAAAGACGGCTCAAAACACAGTTATTCTCAAATCCCGCTAATCAAAACAAAATTGCTGGATTCAAAATTTAACTGCAAGGGTCTATCAAAACCAAATCGGCTTGGGCATATAAGTCCAAAAAACCGTATCTGTATGTTTTGAGTATAATAAACGGTATTTTTTGCTCACCTTTCAATTTCACTGTGGTGAATATAAGAATTGCTGTTTTTAAGATTTACGTAGATTGCTCTGCGTCAATGAAATATAAAATGAGGGTGTGCAAAAGTCAAAAAAAACACGTAAATGTTTTTATTAACGTTTTGGTATAATAAATCGATTTTTTTGCACTTTCAATTCACCTGTGGTGAATATAGAATTGCTGTTTAAGATTTACGTAGATGCTGCGTCAATGACCAATGCTGGGGTGCGCCAATGTCAAAGAAAAACACGTAACATGTTATGTTTTGGTATAATAAACGAATATTGTTGCACCTTTCAATTCAAACCTGTGTGAATATAGAATTGCTGTTTTTAAGATTTATGTAGATGCTGCGTTCAATGACAATGCTGGCGTGTGCAAATAGTCAAAAAACACGAAAAACTGTTATGTTCTTGATATAATAAAACGGTATTTTTTGACCTCTTTCAATTCAAATGTGTGCAATTATAGAATTGCTGTTATTAAGATTTCACGCTAGATGTGCATCTAATGAACAATGACTGCGGTGCGCAAAAGTCAAAAAACCATACCAATAACTGTTATGATTGGTATAAATAAACGGTATTTTTTGCAAATTTCAATTCACCTGTGGTGAATATAGAATTGCTGTTTTAAAGATTTTCGTAGATGCGGTCAGATGAAATCAATTGCTGGGTGGTAAAGCAAAGTTCAAAAAACACGTAACTGTGATGTTTTGTTCGATACACGGTATTTTGGCAACAAACAACCTGTGTGACTACAAGATTGTTGGATTGTTAATTTAACTTGCACGGATGGGATATATCAACAGTCACGGTGTAATGGGTAAAATTGAAATGTAACACCTATACTGAAATGTATACTGATAATAAAAGTGGAGTTTGCAGCTAACAAAGAGTGACCTGGCTGTTACTAGAAAAATGGATGTGTATCCAATATTAAGTTCAGGCTGACCCAATATCAGGAAATATTTCAATAGCAAACTGTTATAATAAATGATTTTCCACTACAATGTTTACACCTAGTACTTGGTGAATAACTTTATAGTGTTCTTTATAGATAGCAGCTTGTCTGTGTTCGCCCGCGGGTAGATGCTGCTTTAAAATCTTAGCTAACTAATAAAATGTTCAAATCTCTAATCTAACTAAATTGGAAGGATCACAGCTAAAGGTAGAGTTTCTCCTGTGCAGAATAGACTATTTCGCTGGATGTTTGGCAACAGGCAGAGCGCAGGTCTATCCCTATGAGCGATGAGACGACCACTGAGGCTGATAACAGGAAACGCTGTTCTATGTAAAACAGAGGTCATGTGATTTACCAGACCAATCGGCAACCAATTACACATCCCAGTCTTGATCGTACGCACAAACATCTAACCCTGCTCTATTTCTGTAATCTCATTTGTGGCACCGCACAAAATTACAGGACAGCGCCGAAAAAAGGCGCGATCTTAATAGATGATGACACAGATTTTAACCTTAATTATCGCATTTGATCCTGGAAATTTTGAATCACCATAAAAACCCTTGTGCCTCGATTTGCTAACCTTTGTCGATAAAAATCGCTCAACACTACTTACAAGCTTCTCTAGGTGTCTGTGGGTAGTAGTGAATGGGCTGGTGACCTCAATCCCTGAATCCCTGCTGTGTCTTATCAGGATGGAATTTGCACCTCACTCTCTCTTATATCACTGACAGAAACTTTAACCCTTTAGTTACTCAACAGAGAGAAGCTTTGTGCCATTCTGTTAGGAATCAAGATAAATGTAAAAAAGTTTTTATATCACCCTAGAAGCTATCTCATGCTTTCTCTCATGAGCTCTGCTAGCTCACATTTGTAGCAAGACACCGCGGTCTCTAAATGAATGAGAAACAGTGCTGCGCAGTGTTCCTCACTCTGATCTGGCCAAGATCGCTTAACATGGCAGCTGGAAGCCATGTGAAGGCTTCCATCACCGCCATGCGTTTTCACTAGTTTCCTTTTACGTGGTATCAAGCAATGAAACCCCATCTTTGTACCTCATAACTGCATTGTTAACACCTCAATTACTATTAGGCTGTATAAATGATTGCACCCCCTAGTGAAAAAAAAATGTTTAAAAGTAAAAAAAAAATAAAAATATAAAAAAATCAAATCACCCCCCTTTCGCCATTTTACAAATAAAAAAAATTAAAATAACAAAGTTTCACAAATTTGGCATCGCCGCGTCCAAAAAAGTCTGATCTATTTAACAAATATAACATCACATTTTCCCATACGCATGAACACAGTGGAAGAAAAAAATTCTCAAATGCCCCAAAATTTTAGTTTTTTGGGGTCATTTTACATCCCCTAAAAATTGGAATAAAAAGTGAATCAAATACAGGTGCAATGTTATTCAAACTGGTAGCAATAAAAAGTACACTTCAAATAAAAACTAAACCACGCATACTTTAGATACAAGCGCAAGTGTTTTCAGGAAAACAAACTGCACGCTCAAGATTGTCAGACGGATGGTGCACTGTTCGACTGTTTGAACTAGGTACCAGCCATTAATCAATCACAAGAGTCCTCAAACTCCAAAAGTATGCAACCCCCATGCAATTAGTTGTTAAGCAACGTGTAAGGGGGAAAGTCCCCCGGCACGGGTTTTCGGCCGGTTTTTCTCTGCAGGTTGCGGGTTTTTTCAGACGCCTGCAAAAAACTGGCCGGACAATTATGAGCACATATTGTGCTCTATGGAAAACCCGATGCAGTCGGCGGGCATAATACATTGACATGTTCATTCTTCCGTACGGTTTCCAGGGCGGGATATGAACAATAAGTGGGGAGGGGGGAGGGCTGATTCTCCGATCCATCGCGGAAGAAAAAGCCGTTTCCCCCACGCGGCGTGGGGACGGCCGCAAAACCGGACAAATACTGGCCGGCAAACCGGCTGGTATTTGTCCACTGCCGTGGGGATGCGCCCTTAGCCCGTGTTCACATGGCTTATTCAAGCCATAATTGCGAGCCGGATTGCGCTCGCAATTCCGGCTTGAATAAGGGGCGGGGGCGCTGCCCGCTGGCCCCATAGACTTGCATTATCCACGGCGCGTATTGGCGCTGGATAATGTGCATGTCACTTTCTCCCTGCCCGGCGGATTCGCCGAGCGGGGAGGAACGACAGGATCCACTGTTCTCTATGAGAACTGTGGATTACCGTAATTACTGCGACGGATTGGAGCCGTACTGTAGCGCATATCCGGCGCGCAGTACGGCTCCAATCCGCGGCTAAATAAGCCGTGTGAATGGCCCTTTAGGGCATGTTTTCGGCCGGTTTTTCAGAAGGTTTGCGGTTTTTCAGATCCGCCTGAAAAAACCGGCCGAAAAATGAGCACATGGTCGATCTATTGCAAATAACATCGTTGCAGGCAGTCCCCACTGCAAGGTTTGCGCATCGGACGGTTTGTGCCGCCGTCGGGTCCGCTCGCAAACATTGTAGAAGCAACAATCTTCCGTCCGGTTTTCCACGACGGGATGATGTGCTTCTCAATGGGACGGCGGGGAGGGCTTGTTCTCCGCTCATCGCGGAGAAAACCGTCCCCCCAGTGGGCGGTGGGGGGACGGGCGCAAAACAGGACAAATACGGCACGGCAAAAACGGCGTACTTTGTCATTGTGCAGGTGGGAACGGCCGTGGCTTAGGGGCGTTCACACGGCAATGGACAAAATAAACAGCTCTGTTTTTGCCGCTCATGTTTCAAGCTGGTTTTTGGACGTTTCTGGACTGTCTTGGGCTGTCCCATGCCGGGTTTTCGGCCGGGTTTATTTTTTCAGCTGGTTTGCGCGTTTTTCAGGACGCATGAAAAACCAAGCCGAAAATGAGCACAATCTGTGCTATATGATAACCCGTGCAAGCACGTCCCCACTGCACGGGTTTTCTGCCCCGGCGGTTTTGTTTCCGGACGGAAAAATGTGCATCTCTGGGAGGGGGGAGGGCGTTCTTCCGCTAATCGCCAGGAGAAAAAGCCGTGGGGACGGCCGCAAAACCGGACAATACCAGCGGGCAAACCGTTGCCCGTATTTGTCCACTTCCGTGGTAACGGCCCTTTTTGGGACTGTTAGGGCCAATGTTTATCGGCTTAAAATGGGCCGTATTTCGAGTCCGTAATTCGCGCAAAAGTGCGCAATTACGGGCTGAAAACGGCTTTCATTACGGTAATCACAGTTTTATAGATGAATTACGCCACAAGGGGGAGATAATTCACATGTCACTTATCTTGCGGCGTATACGCGCGTAGCAGTGATTGTCTTTTGGGCCGGGCGAGGCGCTGGCGCGGCCCAGCTCACTCAAACGTTCCCGCCCCGACCCCGGCCACACGGCGTAACCTGCGGGTGCGTATTACGCCCACAGTTATGCCGTGTGAAACATAGGCTTATGTAACAAAACCCGGTTGTTTTCAGCTGTTTTCGGTTTGTGAACTGTTTTTGGTACTGTTTTTGTCACTGTTTTCCCAGCGGTTTTGGACTGTTTCTCAGCTGACTAGTGTACTCAGTGCTAAAGAATGCCTGATTGGTGAACTTGGGCAGGCATGTACCTGTGTGAAAATAGAAGAAAAAAATAAATTGTTAAAAAAATAAAATAAATAATTAAGCATGGAACATCATGCTTGGAGGACAAACAGGTCTCAGCAAGACCTGTGTGCTGTAATGCATTTTGTATGTATATACTGAATTGCGATTAATAGTAGCAGCAAGCCCCAAATACATTTTAATTGTTTGTTATGGTAAAATGTTTAAAAAAAAATCTGGACAACGTTTATAGTGGCTTACCTGATGTTATTAGTGTAATTTTCAAGGAGTTGGAATTCATTTGTATATAGTGGGAATTTTATTCTCGTTGTGGTGTAATTAAGGCTTTGTTCACTGGTTTCTTTCAGGGAGAATTTGTGGATGCAAATTTGTAACAGGATTTACATTGCATAATAGTCTCACACTTTGTGGACACGTATTTGCAATGGATTTGCAAACGGATTTCGCGGTGGAATTACATTCCCCAATAGTAAATAATGGAGAATGTATTTCTGGCGCGAAATCAGTTGTAAAATACGTTGCAAATTCGCGTCACAATGTGTGGGCACGTATTTGCAACGTATTTACAACTGATTTCGCGGTCAGAAATTCATTCTCCATTATTTACTATGGGGAATCGTATTTCCGACGCCAAAATCCTTGCGCATAAGATCAACGTCCACAACAGGCTGTGTGAAGTGTATTTGTAATGTAATCGCGTACAAAAATTCTCTCTGAAAGATTCTGGGGAACAGAGCTACCTTTATTAACCACTAGAGAATAAATTATCCAACTATAAATGTTTCCAATACGGCGCGTGAAAATTACACTAATTAAACATCAAATAAGCCACTGATAATGTTGTCCAGATGTTTTATAAACATTTTCACATAACAACAATTTAAAATGTATTTGTTTTCATTCAAATTTTATTCTAGTTTTGTATGGTCCAGCTGGAGCCAGACAAAGCAAGATCTATGCTGGGACCTGTGGTTCTCACAAGCAGGATTTCTATGTTCCCAGGGCTTTGTTCTTGAGTATTTACAGGAAGTATGGAACCTTGCGAGGACGCCTTCCTTTTTAAACAAAAAAAGTGCTGGGCAAAGGACCTCCAAAAACAGACACCCACTATAGGTGGATTATTCTTCCCTTTTTTTTAGCAAAACCAAAACCGCTCCAAAAAAACAGCCGTTTCAAAAACGCAGCCAAAACGCGGCTCGTTTTGAGAGGTTTACATTGACTCCAATGTAATTTTTGTCTTCTAACCGGTCGGTAGAATGAGCATGGATTCAATGTTTTGCTGGTCGACGGCGGTCTGAAAAAAAAACCGCCAAGGCGGGAAAACAATACCGTTCAGTGGGGACTGCGGGCTGTTTTTCCAATTGAAGTCATATATGGGAGAAGAGTTTGTTGCAGGTTTTCCGACAGGTATCTAAAACCGCAACAGTCAGAAAAACCGTCCAAAACCCTTTGCCGTGTGGCATGCCCTAAGGTGCTAATTTTTGATGCGGTTTTTTTCTGTGCAGAAAGAATGGCACAACATTAATGCTTTAATTTCTGCACAAAAATACGCAACTCAACAAAAAAATGCAATCACAATAAACATCCGTGTGATAGCACCCTAAGGGTATGTTCACACGGCGTAATTGCGGCGAGCATTTCGCCGCATATTTGCGCTTTAATAAGGATGAAATGCGTGCCGCAATTACGGTAATTCATAGCTCTCATAGAGAACTATGAATTGTGCGTCGTCTCCCGGGCGTACAATGTCGATTCGTATCGTACGCGGGTAACAGAAGTGTCATTCAATGTTCGCGACAGTGCTTATGCCCCTCCACCCAATGTTTTTGAAAGTATGCATAAAAAACCTGGCGTATTGCGGTGCGTACAGTATGCGCCCCAATACACCGCGTGAACATACCCTAAGGCCGTGTTCACACAGCTTATTCACGGCGAATTTGTTGAGCCGGGGGATTGCGCATCGAAAATCCTGGCCGTGAACTAGAGGGCGGGACGGGGGCGGGGACGGAGCGCGGCGGGGGCGGCGCTACTAGGCCACCTTAGACTGTCATTATCTACGGCGCTGACGCGAACGTAAATATGTGCATGTCTCTTTCTCCCCCCGGGCGGATTCGCCGAGCGGGGAGAGGAGCGAGGAATCCACTGTTTCTCTATGAGAGGCAGTGGCTACCGTAATTACTCGAAGGATTGGCGCCGTACTGCAGCGCAATCGGCGCGGGAGTACGGCGCCAATCGCGGACAAAATAAGCCGTTGTGATACGGTGGCCTAAAGTGCAAACGTTTTCCCCAGTTAAGATTCTCCTTGATTGCTCACATAATGTCAGGTATCTCCACAATATCCAATGTGTCTGTCCACTTCAATCTCCAATGGTGGATTTGTCAGAAATAACAACAAGAAAAACAGACAAAAAGAATGGATGAGTAGCCAGAAGGTCATGCATGTGGGATCCACACATACAGACTGATTGAATTAGAAAACCTAGGGAAGTTACATCGAAGGCACTGTTCATAGCTAACAAAAGACCAACGACGCAAAGGCATACCTATGAGTGTCGGGCTAAAATTGCATTGTCAGCCGAATTTATCATGATCATACATGCATCAAGTGGGGGGTGAGTTTGGGCAAAAGTAGGGGTCGGGGCAGAAGAGTGAGGACTGAAAATATTCAACTTTACGATTGGTGAGGGGTATTTACTCATAAAAAGGATGGTTGGGAGAGTGAGGCTTTTGTTATTTTTGAGTTTTTTTACTTGTATTAGGAGGAGGCGGTTAGGTGTATTCTTTTTATATCTAATTTTTTATTAAACTCTATTACTATTTTTTTGTATTTATATTGTATTTACTTTAATGAGTACTTTTTATAAAACATGCAAATATGATCATGGTTGGTGAGCGTTTAACTAGGTGGTTTTATTTATGTAACGTTGTTTGGAGCGGAAAATGGGAGTTATTAATTGACAAATTGGTTTAAAATTTTTATTTCTTTTTTTTTTTTTGGGGAGGGGGGGGGGGCGGGGGGGAGGGGTGAGGGGGAGGAACAGGGAGGAAGAGAAGAGGAAGGTGAAAAGCACACCGGAGGGAGGAGGAGGACGAGGAGGCGGAATAGGAGGGAATGGTTGGGGGGGGTTTACAATGATAATGGTATATAGTCCGTTTAGTTTACAATGCAGACTGACAAATAAGACAACTCTAATATATAGTACCATAAGGGGTTGTCTAAAATTCTAGTGCTTTGGTCAACACGTTATTGTGGAGGATATAAATATGGTATCTCTGGGGCTTTTCCAAGGTGAGATTATGGGGCTTGGTGTGGGGGGGGGGAACAATACAGACGGTGGATTTTGATGTTATTTTTAATACGCGTGATGTAGGGGGAGAGGGGGCAAGGTTTGAGCAAATTTTTGATTAAAGGACGGGTATGTATGAGTTAAGAAGATGGGTGTATAACGATAAACAACAGGACCACGTACAGAAGAGAACATAGGTGGCCGTTTTAGAAAGGTGTTGTTTTAAAGGGCTTTTTTATGGGAAGATTGGTTGGGGGGCGGGATTATTGGGAGGATAGTAATATGTAGTGTGTGAACGTGGAACAGTTTGTTGATTGGGTGCCGCATGATTGTCATCGTTGAAAATTTAGGAATAGTACTGCTTCGGGACGATTTTGTTTTGAAGGGGCTGGTGAGTCGGTAGGGGGATTTTTTAAAATCATTTTGGCTTATTTTGAATGGTTTAGGTCTCGGTATACTTTATTTATTATGTGATACATCCACTATTAAAGAAAAAACGCAAACATATTATTTCGGTATTTAGGGTACAAGCTTATACATTTTGAGGTCTTGTTTTTACATTGATAGTACGGATGCGAGTGTTGAGTAACTGAGCATGGGGGGTAGACATTTTGGGAGAATAGCATCCTTAGAAACCTTGTTTTCTGCGAATAATAATCGTGGAAGGTTTAATAATGCAAACAAGTGATGCTTTGCAAGAATGGCTGTGGGTGTAATGGGTGGTATTAATAGGTGCTACAATTATTTAGAGAGTGGATGCGGTTGTATCATCAAAACATAATCCCTGTCATCATGGCAATTAGCAACCGATTAGAACTCCACTTTATTCAAATAAACTGATTAACAGTTGCTATTGATTGGTTGTTTAAGCCCTTAATGGGGTTGTCTACAATATGAGATCTTGTTGAAAATGTGTGGAACCAAAAATATAAGGATGACGTCATTGGTTTAATATTGGCAAAAAATGTGCTACAGTTTTGGAGAACGGGCTCGGTTTACATGTTGACTTAGCAACAGGTGTTTTTTGTTTATGGTTGGGAAAGCATTCTTGCTCATGCCCAGGTCGTGCACATGCAAAGGAAAGAGCAGTTAAAGGGGAGGGGCATAAGGGTTCACCAGATGTGATGTTATTGGGCAGGCAAGGAGGAGTGATGGATGACGATGTGGTATTGTAAGGAGGGGGTGTGTGGTGGGTTGCAGGTATCGGAATCGATCAGAAGTGAACGGCCTTGTATCTATGAAAGGATCGAACGCCTGTTTAAATGCATGTACTTTGCCATGTGCACGACCTCTGGGCCATGAGACAGAATGCGTCCCACACCCTGAAAAATGAAGAGTTTTCATATTTAAGGCGGATTATGTAACTGGGTTTTACATGCAGTAGATGAGTTATTTACGGAGATATTGGGTACACTTTTGCCCTTTCCCTTCGGAAGTGAAACATGACAGGTGCTTTTCTTGAATCGGTCAAACAACTATTTATTCAAAACTATAATCTTCGTTATAGTGAGTACATAACCCCTACTTATATGACCAGCGAGGCCTGAATATCCGTACGTGTATGAAAGAATTTGGGTTTTTGGTTTTGACTCAGTGAGTCAACGGAATTCAGTTGTTAAGGTGTTTGTTTGTCATTGGTGGTAGCTGTTGGTGTCTTGGAAGAGGGGGTTGGAAGTGGTATTTAAGAGAGGGTAGGAGCTGGGCGGAGTTGTGGGTTTGTTGGTTAGGTGTTTGTTGGGATGATCGGGGGGGATTGGGGGGGCGGGTTTTATGGATATGGGATATCGGTTGTTTAGGGGGTGTGGTTGGAAGTATGGTGTTGTCGGTGGGCGAGGAGGTTGTAACGGTTTTTGGGATGGGGGGGGAAGAGGGGGATTGGATGGATATTGGTGGTGGTGCTAGTTTGTGGGAGGTATTTTTTATTTTTTCTTATTCTTGTTTTTTTTAAAATTTTTTTGTTTTTTACTTCTTTTTTTTTTAAATCCCATGAATGCCGAGAACCTGTTTTACTTTTTTTTTTTTTATATTTTATTACAAGTTAGTATGTATTAGCACTTATTCATATCTTGCTAATAAAATTTCACTTATAGATTAAATAAGATGCCCCCTTACCTGTTACTAAACTCCAGACTAAATACGTCTGCCCCAACTCCTTGAAAAACTTTCTCAGGCGCCAACTACGTTATTGTCAATCAGGAAAGCACACAGGACTGGCCAATCTGAATACTTCTGGCTTGTGTTACACAGACCAGCCTATAACTATAAACTCAAACTCAAAAAAAAGGTGGAGCACCATTTTTGGTCATCACAAAGGGCTTGCGATCTGTGACACGAATACGTTAACCTAGGGATACCTGTCGGTTTAACCAAGATAGTGTTACCGTTAATCTCTAGATACATGTTTTTCGCTTAAATCGTAGTTACACTATTTCTTCACCAGGTAGACATTCATTTCTCCTAACTTTACTTTCTTGCGAATCCGCATGAATTCAATGGCATAATCAAACAGGCAAGTTTTTAAGCACTGCGAAGTTATGAAGCCGGAGGTTATCCCGAACTACCCCGTTATTGATAGCAGGAAGCCTGCGCATGAGGTTCAAGTGGACAAAATGTTCTGCAAGGGAAGTCGATAAGTAGCTTAAATAATACGAAAGTTGAACACTAGAAATGACGCCATTGTCAAAAAGGTGCAATTGCTTGAGGCGGTTTTTTGGTTAAGGAGTTGTTTTAAAGGGTTAGTTTGTAATTTTTGTCTCACTGTACGCAAGGATTGACTTTTTATGTTAAAGATCTTTCAGGCTAGATAAAAAACACTACATAAAGGCCCTCCGTTTCTTAATTTTTTTGTTTAAAAATCTTTCTAATATGTACTGTTTCACAAATGTTTAGACTCAAGGTTTGTCTTAATCACAGATGATCTTCCCTTGTTATAAATTCCTAGTTTACGATTATTGGTGTCCTCCTGCAGTTCTTATTTAATGCACTACGATCATTTAATTTTTTTGATATTTAAATATTTTTTTTCCATTTTTACGCTAAGAATGAGGGAATTTCAATTTGCTCTTTTAGGTTACAACGACTGAAATAGCTGGAGATTAGAAAAATTCTCAAACCTTATGTAGTTTTGCGTTACTAGTCCAAATGTGGCCTGTCTATTGATACGAAGATACCCTTGGCGTCCCGTCCTCTACTATTTTGTCCTCCCTTCCCCGTTGCTCCAATTCATTTTGACAGGGTCAGTTTGTCAGCAGTTAAAACACGACCTCCTGATTCAAAAATCGAAACGTTTCAGGAAAACCAGGTTTCTAGGTAAGATGAAAAGATGTAGTGAGGACAAACCCTCTTAATAACAATACTAGGTTTTCTGCTCGACAAGCTAGAATGCAATTATCTTAATGGGGTTTTTCCAGCAAAGCAAAATATATATATTTTCAAACTGTGTGCTTGAGTCTTTATCCTCCTGTTTTTTTTAAGCTAATTTGTGCTTTTTCAATGCTCTATATAGCCTCCCTTCTCTGGAGCTAAGCAGCAGCATTTTCTGTAAAAAGTTATTTCCTTTTGCCCTGTAAAACTTCAGGCCCCAGAGCTCTTTGCTCTGTTTTGTCACCTTCCCTTCCAACTTCAGCGCACACTCCTTGTTTCCTCCTTCATGTTGAAAGCCTTCAGAGGCAGTTCCAAAAAATTTTGACTTCAAAGACTGCCATAAAATAGCCAAACCATTTTAGTCTCCGGATCTTCTGAGCTCAGCACAGCTGTTTCCTGTGTGTCTAGACACACAGAATTACTGAGCTTTTCAAGAAACAGCTGATGAATAACTACTAAAAGCACACGGAAAATGTATTACAAAGTACAGTATAGGTAAGGTACAGTACAAAAGTGGCCGTACTTTGGGTGTGAAGTATGAGTAGCGTTTAGCACATTTTTTTTTTCATAGGACTACCACTGTAAAACAAGCTTGAATGCTACATAAATTCCTTCATCCTGCTTAGATCTGACTGATTACGGTGATTTCCATTTGTCATGAGCTACAAGCTTATCTGTGTGCCAATCTATGGGGCTCCTTATTTTTGCTTACAGGCTGCTTCATTGAATGGTCTGTGCTGCTGTGTACTCTTTAATTCCCTAGTTCACTAAAGCACTGATCATTGCTGATTTAAAGGGACAGTGTGTACCACAAATTTCTTCCTCCATGTTAGACAGCACTTCCTCATCTATATAAAGTGACATTCCCCTTTAATCCCTTTCCTTGTCTTTATTCTATTTCCCAATATTAGGTGTTATTTAGGTTTGCTTATCATTCTGTCCCATAATATCTTTTGGCTTTGACCTCAGCTATTCACCTGTCCACCTGTCCAGGTCTGCAACCTGCCCTGGCCTTCTGCTTAGACCTTGCGCTGAAAGGACTCCAACTGCACCAACCGTTTGCCTGTTTGACTACATTTATAGCCTCATAGAGTTTGAGTGTGAAGATCAGGGGCTCCTTAGACTCCGCTCCTAAGTGCAGCCAAATGTCAAGACCTAGAAGCAGCTCGGTGGATTCACCACTTACCTACATACAGAGGGGACGGATAGTATTCAGACCCCTTTAAATTTTCATTCTTTGTCTCATTGCAGCCATTTGGTAAGATCAATAAAGTTATTTTTTTGATGTACACTCTGCACCCCATCTTCAAAGAAAAAAAAACAGAAATGTAGATATTTTTTCAAATTTATTAAACAAGAAAAACTGAAATATCACATGGTATTAAGTATTCAGACCCTTTGCTCAGCATTGATTAGAAGCCCCCTTTTTAGCTAGTACAGCCATGAGTCTTCTTGGGAATGATGCAACAAGTTTTTCACACATGGATTTGGGGATCCTCTGCCATTCTTCCTTGCAGATCTTCTCCAGTTCCCTCAGGTTGTATGGTGAACGTTGGTAGACAGCCATTTTCAAGTCTCCCCAGAGATGCTCAATTGGGTTTAGGTCAGGGCTCTGACTGGGACAGTAAATAATGGTCACAGAGTTGTTTTGAAGCCACCGATTTGTTATTTTAGCTGTGTGCTTAGGGTCATTGTCTTGTTGGAAGTTGAACCTTCGGCCCAATCTGAGGTCCAGAGCACTCTGGAAGAGGTTTTCATCCAGGATATCTCTGTACTTGGCTGCATTTATCTTTCCTTCAAATGCAACCAGTTGTCCTGTCCCTGCAGCTGAAAAAAAAAACATAGCATGATGCTGCCACCACCATGTTTCACTGTTGGAATTGTATTGGGTAGCTGATAAGCAGTGCCTGGTTTTCTCCACACATACCGCTTAGCATTAACACCAATGTAACAGTCTGCGGAGGTGGATCCGCTGAACCACCGCAAGCGATGGTGGAAGCCCACACCAGGGAACGGAATCTAAGTAGGTCCCGGTTTTCACCAGAGCCCGCCGCAAAGCGGGATGGACTTGCTGCGGCGGGAGTCTACCAGGTCGCTTCCACTGGCGGAACTTGCTTGCGGTGGCGGCCAAGGGTAGGCGAGGTACAGATACGTCAGGCAGGCTCGTAGTCGGGGACAGGCAGGAAGGTCAGGGCAGGCGGCAGAGGCTCGTGGTCAGGAACGTAGGCGAGAAGGTACAGTACACGGTAATCAGGACAAGGCAACAGGAACGCTTTCTCTGTAGGCTATGGGCACTAAAGATCCGGCGAGGTGCCTAGGAAGAGGCAGGCTTAAATAGGGGCAGCGACCAGCAATAGCCAATTACCGGTGCGCTGGCCCCTTAAATTTAACACTGCCGGCGCGCGCACGCCCTAGGAAGCGGAACCACGCGCGCCAAGGGACAGAGGCAATCGGAGCAGGAGCGTGGCCGGGTAAGGGATGCTGGGCACCGGCAGGGGGATGAGCGAGCCCGCGACCCGAGGTGCGGGACTCGGCGCCGCTCAGCAGCGGGGCACAGATGCGCCTGCGACCCGGGACGAGGGTCGCAGGGGCGTCCGTGACAACCAAAAAGTTCAATCTTTGTCTCATCAGACTAGAGAATCTTATTTCTCATAGTCTGGGAGTCCTTCATGTGTTTTTTGGTAAACTGTATGCAGGCTTTCATATGTCTTACATTGAGGAGAGGCTTCCATCGGCACACTCTGCCATAAAGCCCCGACTGTTGGAGGGCTGCAGTGATAGTTGACTTTGTGGAACTTTCTCCCATCTCCCTACTGTATCTTTAGAGCTCAGCCACAGTGATCTTGGGGATCTTCTTTACCTCTCTCACCAAGGCTCTTCTCCCATGATTGCTTAGTTTGGCTGAACGGCCAGGTCGAGGAAGAGTTGTGGTCGTCCCAAACTTCTTCCATTTAAAGATTATGGAGTCCAATGTGCTCTTAGGAACCTTGAGTGCTGCAGAAATTCTTTTGTAACCTTGGCCAGATCTGCGCCTTGCCACAATTCTGTCTCAGAGCTCCTTGGGCCGTTCCTTAGACCTCATGATTTTCATGTGCTCTGACATGCACTATGAGCTGTGAGATCTTCTATAGACAGGTGTGTGCCTTTCCTAGTCAAGTCCAATCAGTTTAAATATTAGCTGCGAGATCTTCTATAGACAGGTGTGTGCCTTTCCTAGTCAAGTCCAATCAGTTTAAATAAACAGCTGGAATCTAGTGAGGGAGTAGAACCATCTCAAGGAGGATCAGAAGGAAACTAACAGCATGTGGGTTAAATATGAGTGTACACAAAGGGGACCAAACCAAAAAGGCCTTTTCCGGTGCGTGGCCCCAAATTTAAAATGCGGCGCCCAAACCCCTGGGGAAGGGCCAGGGCCCCAAGAGGTGGGGGGGCCCGGGGGGTTTGGAAGGCGGGGGTCAACCCGCGCCCGGGGCGGGCTCGGGGTCACCGGGGACGGCCCCGGCCCCGGGGGATCGCGGGGCGCCGTCAAAAAAGTTCAATCTTTTTTTTTGCTGAGAAATTTTTTTTCCTTTGGGATCTTCTGTTTTTTAAACTTATAGTTTTTCTTTTAATTAGGGGGGGGTTCCTCGGAAAAAGATAACCCCGGGTTGGGGGTATGATTTTACGGGAAATTTCTCCCCCCCCCTTTGGTATTTAGTCGAATATTTGGGGGAAAATTTCTTTATTTCCCGGTTTTCCCGATTGTTATTTTAAACCCAGGCCGGGAAGAGGGGTGAAAATTTATTTAAAGTTTGGGGGGACCAATTGTTTCCTAGGCTAAAATTTTTTGTAACTTGGGCCGATTTGCGTTCCCAAAATTTTTTTTTTGGGGGTCCCCTTGGGGGGGTTTTTTTTTTTTTTTTTTTTTTTGCCTTGATTTTCATGGTTTAACTGCATAGGCCCCCCCCCCCCCCCCTTTTCCCCCCCCCCTCAAAAACCAACCGCAGGGGGCCCCCCCCAAACCCCCCCCCCCCCCAAAAAAAACCACCCCCCCCAAAAGGGGCGGGCCCCCCGGGGGTTTTTTTTCCCCAAAACGCCTTTTTTTTCCCCCCCCCCTTTTAAAATTCCCCGGGGAAAAATTTTCCCCCCAAAAAACTTAAAAATTTTTGGAAACAAAAAAAAAAACCCCCCCCCCCAATCTCCCCCCCCCTTCTTTTTTTTTCCGGGGAAAACCCCCTTTTTTGGGGGAAAACCTTTTTTCCCCCCCCAAACCCCCCCCCCCCCCCCCCCCCCCCCCCAATACCCCCTTTTTAAACAACCCTAGGCAAGGCAACGAGACAAAGGCAAGTGAGACAAAGAACAAGACAAATAAACTAAAAAGGATGTCGGGATAATCAAAACCCGGGGAAAAAAAAATACAAACAGGGGAAAAATAGAGGTAAAGAAGAAGAAAAGAGATCGCAAAAAAAATAAAAAAAACCCCCCAAAAAAATTTACCAAGTATGATGCCCTACCCCAGAGCAGAGGGACTGGCCCCCCACATCCAGGCACACAAACTGATGGGGAAAGGAGTGAGGGTGGGAAAATGTCTATCACCACTAAAAAAAACCCATCTGCACCTAGCACTAGGCTAAAAAAAAAAGGGGGGGGGAAAACCTTTAAACACCCCGGTACTGGAATCAGACGGAGTTCAGACAGTAGCAAAAAAAAAAATTCAGGCAAGAAAAATGCCAAAAGAAACTCTGCAATTTTTGGGCAGGGTCATTGAGCACCCTTCAAAACTGGACAGCTAAAGTTTTCCAAGAAGGGGCCAAAATACCTGTGGCGATCGAACCTTTTTTACAAAAAAATATTTTTTTTAAGTTTAGGGTACCATTATTTTTGTCCATGCCAATTTAATTAATTTTTTTTACATTTTTTGGTTGAACAAATTCAAAAGCAAGAACAGAGTAATATTGCATGATCAGGCTAAATAGGGCTTATTTGTAGTCTGTCACCATGAAGACACATAGGAGATAGAGACTCAGATCAGAAGGATAGCTTTAATCAAAACTGTTTGTGAAGATCTTTTTTTTTCTTTTAGATGTATTAGAGCAAAATCAATGGTTGCATCCATGAACCAAATTTTCTGCACTGTAAGATGTCCTTTTTTTCCCCATATTGAGCAAACTCACTTGCTGAGCTTACTCCGTAAATGTCAAGTAACAGCGTTGCTAAGGAGCCTGCCTTACCCCCCGGCTTTTGGTACGCTATAGGTTTTTAATAAGCCCCGGTGGTTGGGGACATTAGAGCTTTGGGAAATTTTAAAAAAAAAAGCATTTTCACCTTCAATTTTACAAAATTTCTATACTTTTGTTTTTGCTGCTGCCTTTGGATTATAGTTTACAGCTTTTCTTTAGGGGATACTATCACGACGAGGCCCTTGGCCGCCAAATTGAAAGACTACCTCTCCTCTCGTTCAGAGTCAGTCTCTCCGCCCGTCTGCTATTCCCCCCCAAATTTTTTTTCATGAGCAGTGGAAAAATTTGGGGTTTACATGCCTTCCGCCGGGGAACTAACTGGGCTACAGATTTTTGTTATAAAGCGCAAGTTTTGAATGTTTGCACAATTTTTTTTTGTATGTTTATGTGGGCATGTTAATAAGTTTTGTATGAAGATAAATCCCTGCATTCATATACAGTATGTTTGACATTCATTGTAAAGCATAAAGCAATTGGCCCCATTCATTTGTTCAAATTAGACACATTGTATTTAACTGCTCGGCAACCAATATGTTCTTCTCCAAGAACATAAAATAATTTTACCCCAAAACAATGTTTTTCCCGAAAAAAAAAATGTTTGCTTAAAAGCATTATTCGTAATAAAAAAAAATATCCAACAATTCCCTACAGACACACATGCAATGCAAGCTGACATAATAATCCCACAAAAAAACAGGCTTTAATTTTTTATGCGCTTACAAAATATATAGAGAAAAAGCAGAAAAAACAGTCATGGTTTGGATCAAATTTTAATACTATTTTTTTTTCTTCAAAAAGCAAAACTTTGCCGCTGTGAAAATAAGTGGATGCATTTAAAAGCATCTCGGTGTGTTCGTATAAAAATGGCAGTTGAGGGGAAAAGTTGAGAAAAAAACAAGATAAAAACAGCAAAAAATAAAATCAATCACATAATAAAAAAACTAGGGTGTTACATGGAAGGAAAAGCAATCTAATAAACTGATACAGGTTTAGAAATATGAAATCCATGATTCATCACATCAGTGTTATTCTGGTTAGATCCAGAGATGTTTGGATAGATCATTTGGGTTGAAATGTTATTTTATTGCCGACAGTGGAAACAGCAATCACAGCAATTGATCAGATTGTCAATTTTCAATGAAATATACAGTAACCTTTCATGTGGTTTAGATGTAAATCCCTGTGGCTGGAACTGGTTTTCAACTGGCTACACTAGAGTATGGTGTCTAAGGCTATGTTCACACGGCTTAAAATGGGCCGTATTTCGGTCCGTAATTACGCCCCGGGAGTGCGCCAATTAGGGGCCGAAAACGGGCCCATTCATTACGGTAATTCACCAGTTTTCTCATAAGAGAACTATGGATTTTGTCTCCTCTTCCCGCCCCGGCGAAGCCGCCGGGCGGGGAGATATTGACATGTCACTTTCTAGCGGCGTATCGCCCCGCTAGCAGTGATTGTCTATGGGCCGGCGAAGTCCCGGGCCCGCTCACTCCCCCGCTCCCGCCCCGCCCCCGTCCACATGGCTTAACTGCGGGGCTCCCGCCCCGCCCCCGTCCACACGGCGTAATTGCGGGGCGAAATTACGCCCCGCAGTTAAGCCTTGTGAACTTAGCCTAAGGCTATGCCCACACAACAAAAATTTCAAGTCAAAATCCACATGGATTCCGAATTTAAATACTCATCTAAAACCGAAAGTAAACCATTACCATTGACCTCAATACGTGTCATAGTTAAAAAAATGTGTATTTTTAGCGGTTGGTTTCTCGCCTTAAAATAAAGTTAGAACATATTCATTGTTTGGATGTATTCCAAATGGATAACGCATGGAAATTTACTATTGATGTCAATGGGGATGACTAAAAACTTCATGTAATATGCGCCCAAAACATTTGTATGTGGTTTTCTATGTGGAGCCGCATCCAAAATCACTTAGAAATTAATCGGAATAGTTTCTGACTGTAAACTTGCGAGTAAGCAAATGACTCTAAATCTACATGCAATACCATGTTAAATACTCGTTAAAAGCTGTGCCAGACCTTTAAATATCCCTGTCCTCACCCCAAGCTCCTGCAAGAGTGTTTGGATTCTGATGCAGGATATTCTCCAAGTTACAGTTTTCAGAGTAGTCCCCAGTTGGTTGCCAAATGCAAAAGGAATAACAGGACAGAGAAAAGATCAGCTGTGGAGCTTGGAGAAGAACTGTGGAGCCAAGGCAGAAACGTAAAGCAAAGAAGAAGATGATGGTCACACAAATAGAACATAATTGCAGGACAGGGAATATGTGAGACCAGGAACAGGCCAGAATCAAGAGCCAGGAACATGGCAAAGAACTGAATCCAATAGAATGAATGATCAGGTGTCAGCCTTGTACAGAACAAGGAGACACCACAACTACCACCCAGGAGCATACTTCAGATGAAACCAAGAAATACCAGCAACAATTAGCAGGCATGAGATGGTTCCCCCGGGTTTACGGAGCACAAACAGAGGAAAACTTATACCCAATTGAAGATACAAGGGAAATAT